>JAODAL010017095.1:0-78760 GCA_025379985.1 Phyllomedusa bahiana
GGTTTGGGGTTTTGGGTTTCGAAATTGCTATTTCAAAAACAGACATCCCCTCCTCTTTCCGCCAATCTTGCAAATTTGTTGGGGTGTACCAGTTTAGGACTAGCCTCCCTGCCACTTTTTCCCCTCTACCCTTCTTTCTTCTGTTACCCATTAGTGCCTTATGTTCCTGCACCCCCAATGCAAACCACCCTCCCCACCCATCTACCCTGCGGTGTTTGGCTCATTGGGAAAGCCGGCTCGCTTCCAATTGGCAATGGATCTCGTGTTGCCCCTTCTAAATTTGGGATCCAGGATCCGGGCTTCTAAATGTGCAGTGGGCCCCAATCTTGCTAGCGTATCCCCCCCTCAAAAAACGGGTTCTCAAGGATGGCATAAAATTGAAACCAGTGCTTCAAAATGTTAAAAAAACTTTATAAATGGGGAATCGCCGAAATTTTGTATCGCCCCAAGAGTAAAGCTAATGGTCATGGGATACTTCAGGGTTTTGGGGGGCGCATTTTAAAAAAAAAAATAAAAAACACTACTAGGATTGCAGTATTTTCTTCCCCCTCCCTTTCCAAAAAACGGTTTTAAAAACTGATCAAAAGTTTTGGGCCCCCCCAAAAAAATGTTTCCCCTTTAAAAACGTAAACCCTTTTCCCGCAAAAAACAAGCCCCTACACAGTTTCCGTACACAGAAAAAAAAAAAAAGGGTTATGCAAAACGTTTTTTCCCTTTTTTTGAATTAAATTTTTTTATTGTGAAAAAGCATTTAAAACATAAAAAAAATTTTTAAAAATTGGGTATCGCTGTAATGATCGACCGGCTGGTATAAAAGTATGCCGTTATATTTGCACGGTGACTGCTGTTAAAATAAAATAAAAAAACACTACCAGGAATGCTGTATTTTGCCCAAAATGCCTCAAAAAAAACCTTTAAAAAAAAGGGGATAAAAGGCGGCAATTGCCCCCCATTTTTTGTACAAAAATAAAAACGCCCAACCACCCCACAAAAAAAAAAGCCCATAATCCGCTCCGTATACAGAAAACTGAAAACTTTTATGGCTATCGAAAGGACAAATAAAAACGCAATTTTTTATGCCCTATTTTTTGTTTTAAAAGTAATAAAACATAAAAAAAACAAAAAAAATTTATCATTGAAATTGTCCCGCCCCCCATAGTAAAGATACCCTGTCATTTATATTTGCACGGCGAAGCTGTAAATTTGAACCCCAAAAAAAACAATGACGGAATTGCCTTTTTTCCTCTTTTCATAGCCCAATCAAAAAAAAAAAAACCCTTTTGGGAAAACCTGTCACCAAAAATGTACAATAAAAACCCCCCAGAAAGAAATCCATGAGGGGTTCTGAATCCAGTTCCCCGGTAATTGGGGCCCTTTTTAAATTTCGAAAGGCCCCCCCAAAAAATGGTTTTCCCAAAAACCCAAATAGCGTCCCTCCCCTTTTACCCCCGCCATGCCCCAAACAGCAGTTTACCCCCCACTGGGAGTGTATTGCCGAACTTTGGGAAAAATTGGTAACAAGTTTTGGGTGCCCTTTTTTAAAAAGGATCCCTTTTAAAAAAAAATTTTTCATTTTCAGCTAAAAAATTCAGATTTTGGAAAAAAAAAAATTTTTTTTCATTTTCCCCAGCCTAACCTAAAAATTTTTGTGGGACACCCGTGGGGCGAAAATGCTCACTACAAAACCCCCGGATATAATTTTCCCTAAGGGGTGTGTTTTCCAAAATGGAGTATTTTTAGTGGAGTTTTTTTTTAGTTTTAGCACCTTAGGGGGCCGCAAACCGGGAAAAGGCCCCCCAAATAAAATGGGAATTTAAAATGAAAAACCCAGAGTCCATTGGTGTCCTCCTATTTTGGGGTTGGGTTTGAGCCAAATAATTTCACTAGGGGGCCCCATTGGGATATTTTCTGAAAAAGGGAGAATCTGGGGAATCAAAAATTTTTAAATTGCATTTTTCCCGATCCCCATTACCCAAAACTTTGAAACAAAAATATAAAAATTGAAAAACTGGGAAAAAAAGTGAAATTTTGAAAAATTTTCCCTTTTCCCCTTTGCTTTTTAATTTTCCCGTGGGAAACCCCCTAATGGGTTAATTTAAAATTCCCAAATGCGGTTTTTTAAAACTTTAAGGGGGGTAGTTTTTTAATGTGGTCATTTTGGGGGGGATCTAAAATACAGTCATTTAAAGTCCGTTTAAGAAAAAAACAGGTCCCCAAAAAATGTATAAAGCTAATTGTGTTGAAAATTTAAAAAAAAATACTAAAAATTTTTAAGGGCCCCCCAATTTTCATTAAAAAAACAAAAAAAAAAAAACATTTTTTTTTTTAAAAAAAAAAAAAAGCCAAACTACAGCAGGGGCATAGGGTAGAGGGTTGTTATAAACCCTTTTTTAAATGGAAAAAACTAAACTGGCTTACATTCAAAAATTTTTGAAGTTTAAAATTGGTAAAAATTTTTTTAAATTTTTTACGATTTTTTTTTTATTTTTCCCAAATTAAAACATTTTTTTTGGCCAAAATTTTTTACTATCTTAAAGCACATTTTTGTCACAGAAATCAGTCTCTGAATCAATTGGGAAAATTTTAAAATGTCAAAAAGTTATTTTTCACATAAAAAGGGGCCCCATGGGAAAATTTCCCAAAAAGGGGGTCTGTCAGAGAGGCCAAAATGTCTCCGGCGGTAAGGGGTTAAAAGAAAGATCTTCAAATGTAGCCCCCTCTTTGCTTCAATTTAAAAATGGAAGGGGGATAAATGTGGGAGAAAGAGTATTAACTCGTAATTTACTCACATGGTGTCTAAAATGGGGTTAACTAAACCACCCTGCCTCTTTAGGCTATGTCTACACGGGACAGGGAAAAAACGTCCCCTTTTTTTAGCGTTTTTTTTTTTTTTGTTTTCTAAAAAAAGCTGGAAAAATGACTTAATCATCTCCCATAGACTTCTATTGTTAAAACGTCCTGCTGTCTACACTGAGCTTTTTTTTTCCTGCTGGTTTTTTTTACTGTCGTATTTTGCAACATGCTCTAAAAAACGCCAGAACAGGGCAGAAAATTTACTACAGGAGTCTATGGAAAGCGGTGGACGTCTTTTGGCGCTTTTTTTGTCGTGATTTTTCAATGAAAACCCTCCCAGAGACCCAAGTCCCACCTATAGTGAGTGTTAATAAAGGTTATACCTGATCAAATCTGCATACAAGTGTCTGCTGTGTCCTTTTTTGTACCTTTTGTAATAAAATGATCGTGCTTTAGCCGCTAACGATTTTTGCGCAGTTCATATATTTTTCGCTAAAAATACGTTTTTTTATGGATTTTGGCGTCAGAATCCATTTTTTTGTGGATTTTGGTGCTAAAATACTTAACTTTATTAGCACCAAAATATATTATCTCGCTTCTGACGGCAAAAATACGTTTTTTTTTACTGATTTTGGTGCTAAAATCCTTTTCTTAACATATTTTGGCGCTAATAAATTATCTCGTTTCTGGCGCTAAAAATAAGTTTTTTATGAATTTTGGCGCCAGAATCCGTTTTTTTTTTACGGATTTTGCCACTAAAATCCTTTACTGAACATATTTTGGCGCTAATAAAGTTATCTCGCTTCTGGCGCTATAAATACTTTTTTTTTTACGGATTTCGGCGGCAGAATCCCTTTTTTTTACGGATTTCGGCGCTAAGATCAATATCTTTTAAAAATGTTGGCGCTAATAAAGTGATCTCGCTTCTGACTCTAATACAGTTATCTTGCTGCATGGAAAGATAATGTGGGTTTTTGTGGATTTTGGTGCAATAATCTGGTGCTAAATTTAATAAAGTAGTTGCACGCAGCAGCAGCACACAAAGGACAATGTACTCACAATGGCTACAGTGATCTAAAGGAAGTGACTACTTAACATGTTAACTCCACCTATAGGGTATAGTTTACATCCAATGGCTTAATTTGTGCATACATTAAAAAGCAGAGCAAAGACGCTCCAAAAAAACGAAAAACGCGCCAAAAAAGACGTTTTTTTCAGCTGCTTTTGACAGGCAGTGGACAGAAAACTCCGTTTCATGAACGTTTTTAGTAATTCGTTTTCAGGCCATTTCTTGTCCACTGCAGTGTAGACATAGCCTTAGGGACTTCGGTTTACCAGTCACAAAACTGAGATAAAAGCAGATCACATGGGGGTCCTAGTAGAAGGATTCTTTAGCGGCATCTCCTTTCAATGTTGTTGTTTTTTGTCTTTGTACTATAACTTAAATACTTAGGCTTGTTTCACATCTGCGTCCATTCGGAGCCTCCATCATAGGTTCCATCAGGAATTATGGAGGAAAAACTAGAGCATGCTATGCTGTTTTTTTCTGGTAAAACAGACACCACAGTGGAAACCTGACAAGACTATTGTAGTCAAAGGAGTCTGTCAGGCTCCATTGGTCTCTGTTGCAAAAAAAATTCTGGTTCCAGCTCTGCAGCAGAGGTTTCAGACTGAGCCATCAGTGCAGATGCGATCCAGGCCTTTTCTGGGAACAGTACCTGTTTACAGTATATTTGTAGCTTTTATATCTGTTTTCTTTCACTGTGTATCACTAATATTTAGGTCCTACTGTGTTGTGGATTCATTTGTATACTCTTGTTTGTACCCAAGTGGATGTGCATCCTTTCCCCATATCCTCTCTATGCCCTGTTTTTTTTCCCTTCGCACATTACCTAGTGAGAAACTAAAATCTGCTTGTCTATCTCTGAACTAAGGTATACTACATCATTTACAATTCAGATAAGTGACTTCACACTGGTCTTATCGGCAGTGACTGGTGTGACTGTAATGAGAGCGTACTTGTTTAATCCTTTATGTAGGATGTTCTTTTTTCTGTTCCATTGTAGGCTGTATATAAACTCTCTTAAGTATTGCAGCAGTAATTTTACCACAATGTTACTTTTCTGTCCCTTTAGATGGAAGAGGATAAGGGTTCAGTCAGCTCAGCATTTGACTTTGCTGAAAACAAGCACAGAGAGTCGGACAATAGGCAATTGCTAGCTGATGCATCAAACCAGCAGAGCACTTGAGCAGACTAGGTAGTACTCGAACTGCACTGTGATCTGACGTCACTTGTGGACCCTTGTTTGAAATGCACTTAATTCAGTGCTGGCATGTGTTTATCATATGATAGAAACGCTGTGTTCCAGCCACATTTGGTCATTGTAGAGAACATTACTTCCATATTCGTGAATTCATTCATTGGTGGACTTGTGCCTTAACCCACATTTTGTGCTTGACATCTAGACAGCATGACAGACTAACAGTTTTCTTTCTTGGCTATAATATTGAAATATTTGAAAATTATTGTACGTTGTTAAATTGGTCATTTTATATTTTAAGATATTTTTCTAACCTTTTCCAAAGTTGGCTAAAAGATAACCCAGCCTGTAATCTTTACAGTGTCACTTTTATATCTGCAGTAAGTTAATATCTAAAATCTATGATTTGCAACACTTATTTAGAGAGTGCAGAAACAGATCAGCGTATCACCTAAAAAAAAATATTCCAATATTGACCATACTGAAATGAAACGAACTAGGATATTGGATAGAGAGACTTCTAGCGGGAAATCACAAATCTCTCTCTCTCTATCTCTCTGTCTATCTATCTCTGTCTATCTCTCTCTATGTCTCTCTGTCTCTCTATCTATGTATCTCTCTCTATCTATATCTCTATCTCTATATATATATTTAGAGAGATAATTTCCTGCTAGAAGTCTCTCTATCCAATATCCTAGTTAGTTTCATTTCAGTATGGTCAATGTCTTGCTAGACTTAGAGGTGGAAACTTTATCCAGGTTAGTGGGTAATAGGATGAAACTTACAGGTAGTTGATTGTATGGTGGGAAGGTTTGTAGAATATGTTCTGCAGTGTAGCATTGTATGTACTTAGAGTTATGCAGCTACATGTTGCGTTGGCAGTTAATATCATAGTTGGGGTGTTTGGTTGTACACATTTTTATTCCTATGCAACCTGATTTCCACACATAATCATTAGGACACAAGTCGGGATATAGAAACTGTCATCCAGATCTAGGGGAACTCTAGCATTTCCTGCAACTGTAAGAAGTTTTATCCCCGGCATTGAAGTTGCAACATCAAGAAGGACGAGTCCTAAGGTTATGCAAACCAAGGAAGTAGCAGGTGTTGTAAGGACCAGCAAACTATTACATTTTCAAGCACTTAGTTCCAATCTGTAACATGTAGAAGGGGCATAAAAGCTAGATTGAAAGCAAAGTTTTTAGCCAAAACATCTTATGGGTTAATTGTACAATACGTCCTGTTTGTATGTCAGATCTTACCACTTGTCGCAAACTTAGAGGTACAGAACCCTTTGCACTGAGAGACCACTCTGGCAGATCACTAAGCACCTAGACCGAGATGTCAGCATTGTTCAGGGTTGTGTGTCCCAGTGGTTGGTAGAACAGTGATGAACTGGAATAACAGCAAGCCTCTGCAAAGACGGATTGTCTTAATTGAAAGAACACTGCATAGTGATCCATACTGTCCCGCAAGTAGAATTGGATGTCATATCCCGAGCCTATGGCAAGAAACTGTGTCCACACAAAACATCAGAAGATGTTTTCACGATCCTATGCTACATCCAGACATCCAGCTAGAAGTGTTCCATTTGACTTCACGCCACCACTTTCAAAGGATATCATGTACTGGAAAAAGGAAAGGTTGCTCGGAAGGTCATCTTCCCTCTTCAGTAAGGAGTCCTGCTTTAGTTTCAGACACCGTGATTTACAGAAATTGCTCTGGACACCACGTGGTCAATGCTATCAGCAGACCTTCTCAAGCAAGCATTACATAGTTAGTACGGTTGAAAAAAAGACCACGTGTCCATCAAGTTCAACCAAGGGTGGGGAAAATGTGGGTGAAGGGTGGGAGACAAGGATTTTAAGCTTAGCCTCCCCACTGGTTAGTTCCCTGAAACCCACAAGCCAAGAACCAATCTGCTCCTGTCCTACTCTTTGGATTATTGTGTAGTGTGGCATATGGTAGCCGGACCCCTCTGGTCTTCATTTCAGATACATTAATATTGGTCAATTTGGTCAAGGAACGGCCATTCTTCCAAAGTGTCCCTGGAGCCATTTTTCAACAGGACAATGCCAGGCCCTCATGTTGCTCCTACCACTGTGAGCAGCCTGCGTGTTCTAAACTTACTACCATGGTCTCCAGCCTCGATTCCCATCGAGAACATCTGGGACATCATTGGTCGGCAATTGCAAAGGGAGATTCCAGCAGCCACTTTATCTGCAGGCCCAAGTATATTCAACGTGGCATAACACTCTTTGGACAACCATAAATAACCTCATTGATAACATGGTAAGGGGTGTAAGAGCGTGTATTTCTCCACGTGGCACTCAGATACTGAATAAATCAAGGCGTTTGGAATATTTTGTTTCCATTTTTTATCATTTGCATATTATCTACCAAGCCTGTGATTTCCATAATGCCAAGACTTTATTTTTTTTCTTGATGGTGCAATTTCAATGTTGAGCAGTATATGTTAATAAATTAGTAATTGTATCGAGCACTAACATTTTTACACCACAAGTTATAGGATAGAGCAACATATAATTACAAATGGATACAGTGTTCTAGTAACAACATAAGTAGGGAACTGTTCACAAGCCTAAAGTCTTGAAGGAATGTTGGTGATCCAGGAGGCACAAATATGTGTGGCACTACTTAACCAGACAAATTTGGCAAACAGGATTTACAGGGGTATTCCCATCACTCTACTTCCAGTTCTTGCTTGGTACCCTGTTTCCCTGAAAATAAGACGGTGTCTTATGTTAATTTTTGCTCCTAAAGACGAGCTAAGACTTATTTTTAGGGGAGGTCTTAGCTTTTCAGGAACAAGAATTCACATTTATTGTTGAACAAAAAATCAACATGTATTAATATACTCTAGTGATTTCATCACAACAGTATGCATAAGCAGGCACATTCTGAATTGCATCAAAAAAATGTACTAGGTCTTATTTTTGGGGGATGTCTTATTTTCGGGGAAACAGGGCATGTACCAGCGGCAGGAAACGGGGAGGTGGCCACATATTGCCGCTGATCAACTCTACAGTAGTTCCAAGCAAGTGTAGTGGTTTGTTGAGATTGACTTTTTTGGCTAGTTTTTGACAAAGTGAGTCATATGAAGTGATACTTGGCTAAATGGGAGAGTGTGATTGATTTTGGTTTTGATCAGATCTTCGGGCCAAATGTATGAAAACTGTCTAGGTCTAAAGCTCACTTTGTTGCCCATAGCAACCAATCAGAGTGCCCCTTTCACTTCATATAGTGCTCTGGAAAAATGAGAGGGCCGCTCTGATTGGTTGCTATGGGCAACAAAGTAAGTTTTAGACCTAGACCAGGGGTGTCAAACTGCGGCCCTCCAGCTGTTGGGAAACTACAACTCCCATCATGCCCACTGTTATAGATTATACAAATGCATGATGGGAGTTGTAGTTTGCCAACTGCTGGAGGGCCGCAATTTGACACCTATGACCTAGACAGTTTTCATACATGTGGCCCTTAATGTCTTTCGGAAATGGTTTAGCTGTTGCTCAGTGTTGTGAGTTGTGGAAAGAACGATCGTATAGTTGGCAACATATCACATTTACGTACGTTCATCAACTTCTACCTAGAAAAAATATGGAAGGATACCATGCAAGTCAGAGCTCAGTTTTAAAAGAAGGAAACCTTGATTTCTAGTCATTTAAGGTAATTTGGCTTCTGTAAACAGTACTTTTGTAAAATGATATAGCCTGCAGACTTTTCTCTGAAGTCTCCTGTTTTTTTGTTTGTCCTCACTTTCTGAAATAGGATAATTTCATATTTCTAAAACATTTCGGAGCTTTTTTTCCCTCTTCAGCGGAATAGTGACTGAATATACTTGCCTGACAGCATGGGTGCTGGTGCGATAGTGTGCACGGTTATGTATTTTTATTTTATGTGTTTTTGCCATGTAGAAAATGTGTTGCTAGAGATGTTTTGTCTCGTAGGAATTCTCATTACTTTAACTGTTACACAACGTGATGCTAACAATTCTACTTGACGGCTGTATTTGCTAACACTTCAATAGGGCCTTTTCAGGCATAATTTCTTAAATGTTTCTCTAGCTGTTAACAGTATAAGTACACTTGTAACGGCCCAATGCTGTCACGTTTCTATCTCCTCCTCAGCTTACTGAGACAGGATCAGGTATCAACTGCTTGGACTCAATGTGCTGCTACACAGGCGGGGAGACAGCGTGTGTGTCTGTTAGAAGACTGCTGGACCGAATGATGGGGCGATGCACTGCGCCACGGGTCACCAGGTGTGGAACCTCTCTAAATAGCCTTTGCTGCCAACGCTTCTCCTATAAACTGGAAACTGATGAACCTGCAGCTTTAGATGAATAGGGAAAATCTCTCTATCGGGGGTTGATTGAGAAATCAATGCTCATAGGTATTGATAGCGAGGTGGAGCAACATGACTTGATGAACTGTTCTTCTATTTCATTTCCAATGTCTTCTGTATATTCTTATATATGGGAAAGACATCTATGCTGTGTCTTTTAACTGTCTGACTCCTTTTCTTTCTGTTTTGGTGGCATCTTGTCTGCATAATTCTGTAACGGGCAACATTTCCTTGTATGTGTTTTAATTGTTGGGATCCTCAATTGAACATCTGGGGCTTCTGGTTCTTATATTGATACACACAAGATTTTTTTTTTATTTATTTCTTCTGTGAATATGACAAGACCATTGATATCAGAAAAGACCATGAGGATTAAATTGCATCGTAAAGGCAGCTGGAATGACATATTCTGAAAAGTCTTTTGTGTATCAACTTTCTTTGTATGGTCTATATGTCGTCATCTGCTTAACTCACAAATGTAATATTTGTGACATAAGAAAATATTGGTTCTATTTTGTTACAGTAAGTGTAACATTTACATTGTAAGTTACTGTGGGATTATGTCAGGATTTTGGCGCGCTTGAATTTATTCAGTGTTGTCACGTAATGCCCAATGCATGTTACACCTGCCCCTAGCATATATTTCAGTGACAAAATATGCATACAGTAATGCTGCCTATAAAATCTCTATGGTGACATTATTCAGGTGTGAAACATGTCTAGTGGCCTTATTGCCCACATCAACCAATTAAGAGTCCACATTTCATTTGTTTTCACCGCAGTTTAGATCAGGTTGAACCCTGATTGGTTGGTAAAGGCACTAAAGCCGATTTTTGATTTCTCAGGCCCTTTCTAGCTTCTCGTCAGTGAAGTCACTAGCTCTAGTTATCCACTTTTATTTTTTCAGTGTGTAGACAGCAGGTTTACTTTAATTTCCCAGTTTTGTTGAGTCCTTTTATGTCATTGTATGTTTCCAATGAGCAATATGCAAATGTTTTATTTTGTTTGTTTTATATCTAGATCATAAATGACAAGTCATAAAATGCATATTTTTATTTAAAATGACTGTATGTGTAGCTCACTGCATCAACAAGAGTCAATATTTATAAAGAACATGTTATAAACAAAGTGTAATTTTTTAGTATTCTTATCCAATATCTCCATTTTCATAAATAAATGCATCTTTACAAAGTCGCAAATGCTGTTTTGTTTGGCCAAATGGAAAAAACTGTCTTTGGTGGTTTGTAAACATTTGCTTGCAACTTTTCAATCTTTCACTTGTGGCTTCTAATTTGCTCTGATTTATGATGGTGCTTTAGTTACATAAAAAAAAAAAAAATCTTTATCAGCTATGGTTCCCACAGAGTTGTTATTCTAAGCTCATTAGCTTTCTCCTGTGATGCCACTTGAAATTTGGCTTCATCACTCTTAGTAATAGAAAAACACATTCACATAAGTGTTACAGTGATATCAGTCTTAATCTACTAGCAAGACAAAGAATTGCTACTTCGTGTGTGTGTGTGTGTGTGTGTATATATATATATATATATATATAAATATATATATATATATATATATATATATATATAATATATATATATGTTGTATATATGTGTATATATTTATATATATGTTATATGTATATATATATGTGTGCGTGTATATTTATATATATAGTGTGTGTATAGTATATATGTGTGTGTATATGTATATATATGTTGTGTGTTTATTATATATATAATATTGTTATATACGTGTTGTGTGTGTATATGTATGTATATATATATATATATATATATATATATATATATATATATGTGTGTGTGTGCGTGTAAATTGTGTGCACAATTAGGCAAGTTTGTGAAACCTCTAACTGGAGGTTAAGTGAGGTTTTGGCTTCATTGGTTTCTCAGAAGAATATCTGTGTGTACATAATTATTGGGCAACTATTAATGTGCAGAATTATTAGACAACTAAATGAAACATTTTTTTCATCTGTTGATGTAAGAATAATAAACAAATCAAAATTTACAAATTGGCATTCCAAAACAAAAACAATATGACAATCATAAGACTTCCATCCATGGAGTATGTCAGTTCCTTAATTTATTGATAATCAACTTTTTGTGCAGCAGCAACCACAGCCTCCCAGACACTGTTCAGAGTGGACTGTAAATCTTCCATTTAAGAAGGGCCCACAGGTTCTCAGTAGGGTTTAGGTTAGGGGAGGAAGGGGGCCATGTCATTATTCATTAATCTGTAAGGCCTGTACTGGAGTACTTCAGTGCTTGCAGTGGAGCTTTGTTCTATATAAAACTCATGGTTTTCTTGAAAGTTGGAGACCTTTTTCCAACTGCTTGAATAAAATGTCTTTTAAAAACTGGCAATAGGTTTGGGAGTTTATATTAAATCCATATTAAACCTGAAAAAGTAGCTTATCTCGAACAATACCCTCCCAAAGCAGGACCCCACCTCCGCTTTCAAATTAGAGGTCTGTGCCCGTTAGGCTAGGGCCACACAGTATAGGAAAGCGAAGGCGTCTTTTTGTCCAATGCACGACCGTGGTTTTTGTCACGTTTTGCGCAAAAAAACGCAGTTGGTTTTAGCTCTTTTTCCATCAGCTAGTACAATTGAATGTAAGGGAAACCGACGGAAAGATGCCAAGCGCCGCCAGTTTTTATAACATGTTCCTTAAACTGCCGTCGCCAGAAAACGATCTGTGTAGACTACAGGTCTTTTTTCTCTATAAAGTCTATGGGCATGCAAAACGATTGGAAAATACAATGGTTTTTGCATGCTGTGTAGACATAGCCTTACTGGTCTAGACATGAGCCCATCGCTCTGGTCTGTCAAGAATCAGTCTTATCTCATCAGTCCATAAAACATTTGAAAAATCTGTCTTTGGATATTTCTTGGCCCAGTCTTGGTGTTTCAACGTATGTGTCTTGTTCAGTGGTGGTCGGGTTTCAGCCTTCGTTACCTTACCCATATTTTTGAGCACTGAAAACTTTGTAGTTTGATGGTTCTTCGATCACACCCCAATACATTAATATCTTCAAGAGTGCTTCATCCCTCCAAAAGACTTAAAGGAGTTGTTCGGAACTTACAAAAGCTTATTGGCCCGCTGGGGTATGATTAGCAATAGAAAAAAAGTATACTTGCCTCCGTGACGCTCCTTTCCGTCTTGGTGACCGGTCCATACATCCCGGTCGTTCACGTGCTATGTGCAGCCAATCACAGGCCACAGCATCACATGCCCGTGACCACTCTGGCCTGTGATTGGCTGCACGTGAACGATGAACGCTCACTGTGCATTCGGGATGTACAGGACAGGCACTGGGACGGAACAGGAGTGTCACGGACATAAGTAGGCTTCTTTTTTTCCATTTCTAATCATACCCCAGCAGACCAACGATATTTTGTAAGTCCTTGACATCCCCTTTAACAATTTTTTATTATTTTATTTAGAACCAGTTAAATTCCCTTTTTGTCACATTTTGCCTGAGAAAAACAAGTTGCCTGATAATTATGCCCACATTGATATAGGATGTTGATGTCCTTAGGGCATAAAAATAATATGGTCAAAATAATTGTGCACAGTTTATATATAAATAGATCAAGAGGTGGATATATAGTGAAGCATCAGTCCTAGATTAGATTTAAGACTTACCACTGATATATATATATATATATATTATATATAGATATATATAAATATAATATATATATATAATATATATATATATATATAATACACACACACAACATACATATACATGTTTATATATTTGTGTGTGTGTAAAATAAGAAAAGATCGCAGCAATACAGACAATATAGTTCTGCAATCTTTATCTTTGTCTTTTGATTGCTAGCACTCTGTTTCTATTTTTAGAGGTGCTACTCTACTTTCGTGTGTATGATATATATATATATATATATATACACACATGTATATATAATGTATATGTGTGTATACACACATATATATATATATATATATATATATACACACATGTATGTATATATGTAAATATATGTGTGTGTATATATATGTGTATATATATACACACACATATATACTTTATATATATTTTACATAATACATACATGTATGTGTGTGTATATATGTGTATATATACACACACATACATACATATATATGTAAATATGTGTGTGTATATATACACACATATATACATTATATATATTTACATATATACATGTATGTGTGTATATATATATATACATACATACACACATACATGTATATATGTAAATATATGTGTGTGTGTGTAATATATATATATATATATATATATATATATATGCGTGTGTATATATTGATGTGTGTTTGTATAAGAATATTACATAAAATTAGATATATCTGGGATAACATTAGTATAAGCAAGTCAAGAATAAATACGCATCACTGTTGGATGTCTTTTAAAGACTATACTCAGTAGATTGGCAGAGAATAACTACTCAGTGGGTGCTATAGCTTCTTTAACTTAATGTGAATCATAATACTATTCATATTCTATGTAGTATCTTTATACTTGTCTAAAATATCACGGTGCAGAATATCAAATACATGCATGGCTTACACAGATTTCACTGTAAATATTCTTCCACAAGGTGATGTGCATTAATAAGTTGAATCGACTATCTAGCGGGCTCATTAATTGCATATAGGGTCTGCTGCTACCTCCTGTAAGCCATGAGAAAGTGAATCAGATTGATCTTTATATGCACGGCTTGCTTCTGAAAATTGGTGTTGGGAATTTCTACATGTTTCCTGTGTTATACTGGACAATATCTATTTGCATACTGCATAATATTGTTATGCTATCTTATATAAAACAATGCTTATTACTGACCAATGTCTTCATTTCGCCCACAAGTGAACTTTATTTTGTAGTATGCAATGCTGGGTAACATTCTCTTTTAAGATAAATGCATGAAAGCCACTTTGTTTTCAAGGATAATCGTAGTGCTCTGTAAACAGTCCACTTAAAATGTAGTCACAGACAGGTTTTGCTTAAAGGGGTTGTCCACTTTATATTATTTACATTTATTTAGTATATATTGGGAAATCATACAGTTTTTTAATATAGTATTGAAAATTCTGGCCCCTAAATTCTTTCATTGGCCCCTATATAGAAAACAAAAAAATGATACAGCCCACATTCTTGTCCATAGTAATGACTCAAGCAGACCAACTTTGTAGACTAAACATGTGACCCACCACACACGTTATGTCACCCCTTGTGTCCAGTTAATTATATGATTATATGACATCTATGATGTCACTGATCTGGAATAATTATCATTACTCTGGTTATTAAAGCAGCTTCTTCACTTTGTGGATTTACGTGTATAACTGCGCTGTGTCTGGGGATGTCAATAAAGTGAACTGTTAAAATAACCACAATTCTACAACTGTCTGTAATGACATGTTGTTACTAATGCATTAAATTAATAATAACGGTGACGGAGAGAAGAATGTGCGGGTAGTTTCCACAGACATTAACAGACCTGATAAGACGCGGCTGTAGGTATTAATGCTGGAGAAATTCTGCTCCTCCATAAACTACTGTTTCATACCTGGATACCAAGGGTCACCTGATGTGGGGTGTTCACATTACTGTTCAGTTCATACAGTTAGTCAATGGGACCACTAACATGCACAGGAATGTAGGCTGTACCACGTTTTTCTAGATAGGAACCTACTGCATTAATATTAAAGTATAGATGCAGAATTTTTAAAACACGTATATTAGAAAATTGTATGACTTCTATTATATACCTAATAAATACAAATATTGTAAAGTGGACAGCCGCTTTAAGCTGGTTATTTGTATATATACTACCGGTCAAGAGTTTGGGGTCACTTAGAAATTTCTTTATTTTTGAAAGAAAAGCACAGTTTTTTCAATGAAGCTATTCATTAAATGAATCAGAAATACACTCTATACATTGTTAATATGGTAAATGACTATTCTAGCTGCAAACATCTGTTTGTTAATGCAATATCTACATATGTGTATAGAGGCCCATTCCCAACAACCATCACTCCAGTGTTCTAATGGTACATTGTGTTTGCTAACTGTGTAGGAAGGCTATTGTATATTTTGAACACCCTTGAAAACCCTTGTGCAAGTATTTTAGCACAGCTGAAAACAGTTTTGCTGATTAAAGAATCTGTAAAACTGACCTTCCTTTGAGCTAGTTGAGAATCTGGAGCATTACATTTGTTGGTTCGATTAAACTCGCAAAATGGCCAGAAAAAGAGAACTTTCATGTGAAACTCGACAGTCTATTCTTGTTCTGAGAGATGAAGGCTATTCCATGTGAGAAATTGCCAAGAAACTGAAGATTTCCTACAACAATGTATAATACTTCCTTCAGAGGAGAGCACAAACAGGCTCTAACTTTAGTAGAAAGAGAAGTGGGAGGCCCCGCTGCACAACTGAGCAACAAGACAAGTACATTAGAGTCTCTCTAGTTTGAGAAATCGACGCCTCACAGGCCCTCAACTGGCGGCTTCATTAAATAGTACCCGCAAAATGCCAGAGTCAACGTCTACAGTGAAGAGGCGACTCCAGGATGCTGGCCTTCAGGGCAGAGTGGCAAAGAAAAAGCCATATCTGAGACTGGCTAATAAAAAGAAAAGATTAATATGGGCTAAAGAACACAGAGATTGCCATACCCTGTGGACAGTGCTTGATTGGAGCCAATTTCATGCTGCAACAGGACAATGACCCAAAGCACACCTCCAAATTGTGCAAGAACTATTTAGGGAAGAAGCAGGCAGCTGGTATTCTATCTGTAATGGAGTGGCCAGCGCAGTCACCAGATCTCAACCCCATTGAGCTGTTGTGGGAGCAGCTTGACCTTATGGTGCGCAAAAAGTGCCCATCAAGCCAATCCAACTTGTAGGAGGTGCTTGTGGAAGCATGGGGTGAAATTACTCCAGATTACCTCAGCAAATTAACAGTTAGAATGCTAAACGTCTGCAATGCTGGAATTGCTGCAAAGGGAGCATTATTTGATGAAAACCAACTTTGAAGTAGAAAATTATTATTTCAAATAAAAATCATTATTTTCAACCTTGTCAATGTCTGGACTGTACATCTATTCATTTTGCAACTCATTTGATAAATAAAAGTACGAGTTTTCAGGGAAAACACAAAATTGTCCGAGTGACCCCAAACTTTTGAACGGTAGTGTAGTTGTATATACCATTTTGTTTTCCGTACAGGGTCACACCAACCAATTTCTCATTCTAAATCCCTGCTTTCTCCTGTGACGCTATCCAGCTGGTACAAGAAAAGGCTTTTAAGTGGACTACTTACATGTATTACAGTTGTCCTTTATAATTCCATTTGGTTATCAACACATTTAAACACTTGATATTACCAATTTTTTTTCAGAATTTGAATAATTCCAGTGCCATTTTCCTTAAAGGTGTTGTCCACTTTATGATTTTTAAATCTGTTTCTTGAATAAGAAATTGTACAATTTGCTAATGTGCATGGTTTTAAAATTTTACTTGTACATCTTTTTTATATAGTGTTATCCTCGACCACACAGTCAAGTGTTATTGCCCATAGATCAGTCCTGTCTCCTGCATCCATGAGTTACCTGTATAGACTTAGTGCAATGTGGCATCCCTAGATTCAGTTAGGGTGCTTTCACACGGAGCGTTTTTGGTGCTTTTTTGACGTGTTTGGATGCGTTTTTTGTGCAATGTACAGCAATTAATGATGTACATTACTGTACAAAAAACACACCAAAAACGCACCGTGTGAAAGCACCTTTAGTAACAGGGTCACATGACATCTATGGGATAACAGTATAAGAATAATTATTATTAATATACAGTGGTGGCCAAAAGTATTGGCACCCCTGCAATTCTGTCAGATAATACTCTGTTTCTTCCTGAAAATGATTGCAATCACAAATTCTTTGGTATTAATATATTCATTTATTTTGCTTGCAATGAAAAAACACAAAAGAGAATGAAACACAAATGAAATCATTGATCATTTCACACAAAACTCCAAAAATGGGCCGGACAAAAGTATTGGCACCCTTAGCCTAATACTTGGTAGCACAACCTTTAGCGAAAATAACTGCGAACAACCGCTTCCGGTAACCATCAAGGAGTTTCTTACAATGCTCTGCTGGAATTTTAGACCATTCTTCTTTGGCAAACTGCTCCAGGTCCCTGAGATTTGAAGGGTGCCTTCTCCAAACTGCCATTTTGAGATCTCTCCACGGGTGTTCTATGGGATTCAGGTCTGGACCACTGCTGGCCACTTTAGAAGTCTCCAGTGCTTTCTCTCAAACCATTTTCTAGTACTTGTTGAAGTGTGTTTTGGGTCATTGTCCTGCTGGAAGACCCATGACCTCTGAGGGAGACCCAACTTTCTCACACTGGGCCCTACATTATGCAAAATTTGTTGGTAGTCGTCAGACTTCATAATGCCATGCACACGGTCAAGCATTCCAGTGCCAGAGGTAGCAAAGCAACCCCAAAACATCAGGGAACCTCCGCCATGTTTGACTGTAGGGGCCATGTTCTTTTCTTTGAATGCCTCTTTCTTTTTTTTTTTTCTTTTAAACTCTATGTTGATGCCTTTTCCCAAAAAGCTCTACTTTTGTCTCATCTGACCAGAGAACATTCTTCCAAAACGTTTTAGGCTTTTTCAGGTAAGTTTGGGCAAACTCCAGCCTGGCTTTTTTATGTCTCGGGGTAAGAAGTGGGGTCTTCTTGGGTATCCTACCATACAGTCCCTTTTCATTCAGACACCATCAGATAGTACGGGTTGACACTGTTGTACCCTCGGACTGCAGGGCAGCTTGAACTTGTTTGGATGTTAGTCGAGGTTCTTTATCCTCCATTCACACAATCTTGCATTAAAATCTCTCGTCAATGTTTCTTTTCCGTCCACATCTAGGGAGGTTAGCCACAGGGCCATGGGCTTTAAACGTCTTATGACACTGCGCACGGCAGACACAGGAACATTCAGGTCTTTGGAGATGGACTTGTAGCCTTGAGATTGCTCAGGCTTCCTCACAATTTGGATTCTCAGGTCCTCTGACAGTTCTTTGGTCTTCTTTCTTTTCTCCACGCTCAATGTGGTACACATAAGGACACAGGACAGAGGATGAGTCAACATTAATCCATGTCAACTGGCTGCAGGTGTGATTTAGTTATTGCCAACACCTGTTAGGTGCCACAGGTAAGTTACAGGTGCTGTTAATTACACAAATTAGAGAAGCATCACATGATTTTTCAAACAGTGCCAATACTTTTGTCCACCCCCTTTTTTATGTTTGGTGGAATTATATCCAATTTGGCTTTATAACAATTCTTTTTGTGGTTTTCCATTGAAGACAAATTAAATGAAGATAATAATACCAAAGAATTTGTGATTGCAATCATTTTCAGGAAGAAACTGAGTATTATCTGACAGAATTGCAGGGGTGCCAATACTTTTGGCCACCACTGTAGTTATTGCAGCAACTTCTTCACCATGTGGATTTACTGCTGTCTCTCAGCGATGTCATTTTATTAACCCCTTACCAACATTGGATGTACTCATACGTCCTAATGCCGGTAAGGGGCTCTGTAGCCATGGGGTGTTAGCTTCTAATTGCAGTTAACACTTGGTGGTTATGGCGCAGGAGATCGCCGGTGTCATCCTGCGCTGTTTAATCCCTTCGATGCCGCGGCAAAGATGGCAGCGATGTCTAAATCAATGAGAAACGGTGCCACGCACCATTCATCACTTCGATCAGGACGCCGGCGGCAAAATCGCGGGGCCCAGATCCCTTAACATGGCAGCTGGAAGCCTTGTGAAGCCTTCCATCGCCGCCATGTTTTCAGTTTTGCTACTTCTGGGTCCTGGTGGGAAATACAGAAACTGCCACATTGCTGCATGAACGATCGTATTTTTGGCGCTTTTAAAATCCTAAAAGCGCCGAACATACAATCGTAAAGCTATGTAGTGTAGACATAGCCTTAGAATGTGCGAGCAGCTTCTCCACAGACACTGACAGACATAAGACGCTGCCATGGGTAGTAATACCAGAGAAGTATTGCTCGTCGGTAAACTAGTGTTACCCTGATACCATAGTTAGTTATGTAAGCCATTATATGGACTAATCTGTGGGCTGTATTATTTTGTTTGAAGACCATCTGCATTAATAAAAAAATGCACGCGAGACAAATTTTTTTTATTGTATTTTAAGAATTTTCCTATTCTATGTATGAGAAATAAGAACAATGAAAAGCGGACAACCCCTTTAAGCATTACAGACACCTGCACATAGCCTTATAGCCTACAATAGTGCTCAACATCACAAACCATTTGGTGAAGCTAAATTTATCTGTAATACATAGGAACTTTTGTTAGAGATGTGCACACATAGAGGTTTGCGCTTGTCTCACCATGTGCATTTCCATGCACATGAGTAGGAAGACAGCAGCTTAAACTCTTTGTGCATGTTTTAGTTTTTTCTTTAGTATTGATGTTCTATCCCACGCTAACGTTATTACAAGCAGGCCTCATTTTAGCAGCCTAGCTGGGGCTCCTTTACTGTAGTAACGAATTAGGGCTTGTTCACACGGAGTTTACACTCCGTGTTACAAGCGCTTTTAGAATACGTCTTGGGGTCCGCTCTGTCGGTCACCAAGACGGATCGAACAATTAGTAGTGAGATTCTCACTGCTCGCTGCGCTGAACACGGAGCGGCGTTCACATGAGAGATGACATGCAATTCTTCTCAAGACGGAGCAGCCGCGCTATTGAAACACAGAGCTGCTTTCTCTCATCTCTCATCTCTCACTGCTAATTGTTAGATCCGTTTTGGTGACCAACAGAGCGGACCCCAAGACGGATCCCTAAAGCGCTTGTAACACGGAGTGAAAACTCTGTGTGAACAAGCCCTTACAAAGAAATTGCAAGAAAAATGACACATTTGGCAATATATTTACAAAGTTACCCCTCTATTTATGTAGAATTACAAGGTAAAGTTGTACTTAAAAAATCTCAAAGGTTCAAACCTCGTTTATTTCTTGTAAAGAATAGCCAGTGTATATGCTTACTGTGCATTTATACTTTTAGTTACGTACGGGCCGCTTTAAATATGAAGTATGACACTGTTACTTATATAGTTGGAAATGTTTCAAGCACGCAGTTGTTCACAATAGAATGATCCCTACAGTATTCAAGAGTCCTCTAATGAAGAAGATTAGGACACATAAAGTAGTTTTAACTGAGCTTTTTAGAATGCAAATTTGTTTCCTTTTGTTGCTTTAGGTCTTGGAGTGAAATGGATCCCTACTATTCAAATGACAGAAGCATCTTGACTCTTTCGGCCATGGATTCGTCTACATGCTAAAGGGCAGGTCCTACTGGTACAAATGTCTTGCCAGTCCTCCTGTAGATAACCATCTTCTATTTATTACACATGAAATACTTGTCCTATATTGGCAAACATGACCTAACACATACC
Organism: Phyllomedusa bahiana; assembly: GCA_025379985.1. Lineage (NCBI taxonomy): Eukaryota > Metazoa > Chordata > Amphibia > Anura > Hylidae > Phyllomedusa > Phyllomedusa bahiana. The sequence goes on from JAODAL010017095.1 coordinate 20,946, forward strand.
TCTACAACAGGGGTCTACAACATGCGGCTCTTCAGCTGTTGGGAAACTACAACTCCCATCATGCATTGATATAATCTATATCAGTGGGCATGATGGGAGATGTAGTTTCCCAACAGCTGGAGAGCTGCACGTTGCAGACCCCTGCTCTATAATATGGAATACCATTTGTGCTTGTAAATTTGCTCTGGTCGTCTGACCTCAGCATAGAGGTTTCCATTGATGTGTATCTTTGCACTTTGGTGATAATGTGAGAGCCATGTATTTCTTTTTTTTTTTTTTTTTGACATTCAACAATACATAGACTCCAAAAACATGTTTTCAGCTTACAATGATCAAGAAAAAAACTTTGTTATATTTCTGCCTGTTCAGTTGTCATCTCGTTCGTGTGCAATGAGGTTTCCATTGATGTGTATCTTTGCATGTTGGTGATAATGTGAGAGCCATGTATTTCTTTTTTTTTTTTTTTTTTTTAGACATTCAGCAATACATTGACAAGAACATGTTTTCAGCTTATAATAGTCTAATAGTTATATCTATATTTCTACCTGTTCAGCTATCATCTTCATGTGCAATATATTTTGCCTTACTATATGCTGACATATTTATTGCGTTTCCTTAGTTTTGTTGTCATGTTTTTTTGTTTTCTTTTAAAAGCCAAAAATTCTGGTATTTAATAGTAGATTCTGATATTTAATTCATTAAGATATATTAATGGTTCCATTGTTTTGTTTTGTTTTTGTCAATGAGCTCCGTATTTTAAATGTCATGTAAAGAAAATTAATTTTCTCCCAATGTGTTTTAGACTTTAAATAGCAATAGGTATAATAAGGAGTTTTAGGCTGCGTTCACATGGCAAAGACAAAATACTGGTCAGATTTTACCGACCGGTATTTTGTCTTTTTTGTCACATGGGGGGACAGCTTTTGTCCGTAGTTTGCAGATTCAAGCCGTCCCCCTTTCCACCCACATGTTCATGTTCTGCCCCAAAACTAGGCGGAAGAATGAACATGTTCTAAGTTTTCAGGAACACCGGCGGTGTCAAAAACCATCCAGTGTGGACTGCTGCACGGATTTTCTATTTAGATCAATGTAAAAGGTTGACGGTCAGTTTATAGATTGTTTTCAAATCTGAAAACCGTCTGTAAATCCAACTGAAAACCCTTGCCATGGGGACAAGCCTTTACATGGATGCAATACAGTCACCTTTTTGGGTCAAAATCGAGATCTCCTGTGTGTGTTCTAGTTTTGGATCAACACAGAACTATGCTGGTCAAAATTTTGTTCAGCTGTATCACAGAGGGTCTGTGCAACTATAACGCTGATCATACAATGTGGCTGTATCAAATTATATGCGAACAGACTTCATAATGTAAGGCTTGGTTCACATACGCGCTGGAAATTCCTTTAGAAATGACAGAAGAAAATAGCACAGAAAATTAAAGTCTTATTAACGGAGACAACGATGAAAACCCGACGGACCCATTGTGATCAATAGATTCCGTCGGACGCTGTTGGTGTCTGTTGTGAAACAGATCCCCTGGTGTCTGAATGGAACCTTAGACACAGATGTGAACCAAGTCTTCTTGTTTCAATACTTTTTATAGTGTAATGTGGATTATTCTCTTCTTTAAATAATTTTGCCCATGACATTAGTAACCCTAAAGGGCCGATCACACGGCTTATTGCAGGGACGGATTTCAGCCGTATTGCGCGCCGTACTGCACTGTAATACGGCTGGAATCCGTCCTAGCCATTACGGTAATCCACAGTTCTCATAGAGAACTGTGGATTCCGTCTCTCCTCCCCGCTCGGCGAATACGCCGCGGGGAGAAAGTGACGTTCATTATCCCGGCGGGATACGCGCCGTGGATAATGAAAGTCTTACTCAAGCCGTAATTGTGGGTGAAATCCGTCCCGCAATTACGGCTTGAATAAGCCGTGTGAACCGGGCCTAACTGTATACAGACTATACTGCCTAGACCAGAAGTCTAAAAAAAATATACAATGTGATAATCAAATATTACAGTGTGATGTTACCTTGATCTAAAACCCATCATGTAAATCTGTATTACATCCATAAAAGAAATATCTGCAGTTAATAGGATTTAAAAGCCATTTTGTTTTCTGTAAACTTCACATCATCTAGGGCTGGTAATGGTCAGCACTAATTCCTGTTACCATTGAATGTTCAGCATCTGTAAAGTCAGAGTAATTCAGAAACTGCGGAGTATAATATTTTACAGCTGCATTGTTTTTTAGTTTTATTTAGTACGGCTTAGGGCATGTCCCCACTGCACGGGTTTTCGGCCGGTTTTGCAGACCACCTGAAAAGCCGGCCGAAAACGAGCACAATGGTGCTCTATGGAAAACCCGTGCAGCAGTCCCCACTGCACGGGATTTCCGCCCGCAGGCCTCCCCCAAAACATTGTGCTTGCACAATCTTCCGTCCGGTTTTCGGACGGAATATGTGAAAGCCAATGTGAAGGGGGGAGGGCTTTTCTCCACTCATCGCGGAGAAAAGCCGTCACCCCCCGTGGCCGTGTGCGCGGCACACAAACCGTGCCAATACCGTTCGCATAAACCGACCGGTACTTGACATGGCCCCTTAGTGTTTACTAGGTTAAGTATTCTGCAATGTAGCTGCAATTCAAAATTTCAAAATATTTTAATCACAGTGCAAACCAGGTAAGGCATTTTTTTTATTTTGACTTGCTGTATCTTTTCAAAGTGTCAAATTTAATATGGTTTTACAGGCTAAAGAGAGAAATTCTTCCATCCTGATGGCACCAACCTTTTTGAATGTAATATTTTTACACAGCAGCTACTACAACCTTTCTAAAGCTCAGGCGAATCCGTTAAAAAATTTTTTATTTTTATTTTTTTTTATTTTTTAATAATGCTTAATGTATTATTAAAAATACTTCAAAAGACTGTATCCCAAAGACTTACCACTATGTTTACTGCATTATTGTATTAAAATGTTTACAACCTAAACACCTACCTTTTAATACATGTACCCTTAATCTTTTACTTAAATATTTGGCCGATTAGGTTGTGTAAACTAATCCTGGCATTTATACTATGCCAAATTCCGTTTCAAGAAAAAATTGGTGTATTTGTATATGTGCATATATTCGAACTTGGGTTACTGTAGGTCTATGGATCCATAGGGGGGGGGGGAGTATGTGTGTGTACGTGTACAGATAGCATATGCAAAAGTTTAGTTAGCTATTCTATACTTAATAACACCCATTTTGACATAGATGATGGCCTCCAAACCTTTCTTCTTGTCAGCTACCAATATTTGTTTTTTTTTTTTTTGGGGGGTTTTTTTGGGGCGGGGGGTATCCCACCGTTCATTGCAAATTGTTAATGGTTCAGAACTCACTGTTGGTTTTCTTCTAGAATAGTCAATTACATACTGTAAAAATTCAGAACCATACTTTGATTTTTGAAGTATGTTTTGGATTGTTGCCTTTTTGTTACATCCAACTTGAGTTTGTTTCTTCACTGACTGTGGGATATTGTCTTCGAGGAGTTGTTAATCTTTAGTAGCATCCATGTACGCCCTCCATCTGCACAGTATTGCCATTGACACAGGCTGGCTTACTCATCACCAAAGCACAGAAACACCCCCGTTTGGGGAGGGGAGAGGGAAGCAGCTAAAGGGTTTTAAGATGTACCTCAAATTATAACACAACTTTACAGTACAAGAAAAAAATAAGAAACTTATGTATTATATCTTATTACAGAAAATGCATTTTTATTCTTTAATCGGCCTCATATTTCCTCCCCTACTGATTTACCTGTGTACTCATTCCTAAATCACATAGAGAATCCAAGGTTCCTGTTTCACTTACAGGGGGAGGACAATGTTTTATCTCGCCTCATTTTTGGACTTATTGCTTTCTGTTGTCCTCCATTCTGTTGCTTGTGTGCAAGTCTCTTTAACTTTCTGCCACTCCACTCTTCAAATACTTTAAGGCGGGGTTCACTCGGCTTATTCAAGCCGTAATGGCGGGACGGATTTCGCCCGCCATTACGGCTTGAGGGCGGGGGCGGCAACTCGCCGGCCCCATAGACCTGCATTATCCACGGCGCGTATCCCTCCGGGATAATGAACATGTCACTTTCTACCCGCCCGGCGGATTCACCGAGCTGTGTGGAGAGACAGAATCCACGGTTCTCTATGAGAACTGTGGATTACCGTAATGGCTGGGACGGATTCCAGCCGTATTGCAGCGCAGTACGGCGCACAATAAAGCTGGAATCCGTGCCCGAAATAAGCCGTGTGAACAGCCCCTAATGGGCAGCATTAATCAGAGCTCATAGTAAAACAGGAACCTCATCTTCTTTGAAGACAGCTTCCCTTAATGTGTTATGACTGTGTGCATAGATAAGAAAGTGAAGGTTAAGGGAAGGGGGGAGCTGATCAAAAGAGAAGAAAGCATTTTTCGCTAATAAGATATATTTAAAAATATTTTATTTTGGCTTGCACTGTTGATTTTTGGGAAGTTGTTAATAATTATAAGGTACATTTTATTCTTCTGGTGTATATAAGACTTCATTCAGCCATAAATTAAGCTTTTTTTTTTTTGATTGAGGTGGTTTATAAATATTTTGGGACCTGCTGATAGACCCCTCATCATAATCTCAACCTTATTCTTGATGCTAAGTGTATCTCTACTGTAAAAGTGAAAGAGCGATTGGAACTGATACACACAGGCTGATACTGCTTCTAGTAAGAGTTCTGCTACCTTACACCAGTGCTGGATTCACAGCAGCAATACTTATAAAATCTGTATAACATTCTCCATGCTGCTTATGTGTATGTGAGCGAAAGATAGTTCGAGGACTCACTTCTCTGTGTGTAGGAGACATTACACCAGCTAGTCTCGGCCTCCTCTGGAGCTGATTTTATGAAAAGCCTAAAATATGAAATCTGCAGAGGGGAAATGCTGTATACAGTTAATGGCTAGATATATAGTGTTATTACCCATGTCATCCTGTTCTGAAGTGTCACATGATAGTACAGGTCCATTTTGAAAACCCACGGTCTCTCATGATTTTCTCCCTGTATGTTTAGTGGGGGTATTTGCCTGCCTAGTTAATAGGCTTTTATGTAAGTAATACATTTGCACTATAATAGTAATATTGATGTAGTTTGTCTACACCAGCTATAGCTATGGTGTGTAACAATGGTTCAGGCAGCCATTCTTTGTTTTTAACAGTAGTACACAGAGTCCCCCTGACATGTTTTGACATAACATGTTGTTATCCGGGAATAGGGGCGCAGAAAGGTAAACTTTAAAGAAGGCTACCCAGGTTTTTTTAAATTGTCGGCTTATTCTTCGTATAGGCCATTATAATTAGTTCTGTGTGGTTCCAACTCTCGACATGCCTTCTGATCAAATGCTGGGGCCTCTTCAGTATATACAGTAATTCACATACACAGGTCATTATACAAAGAACCCCCAACACTCCTCTCCACAGAGCAGGACCAAATCCCATTGCTCAAACAAACCCTGCAGTGGTTATAAATGTACCTAGACAGCAAAGTGTATAAGAAGCTGTGGAGCAAGAAATGTTGTTTCATTGCTGCTCTGCATGTACATAGTTGGGTCCAATTAGAATGATCACTTCCTACTTTTAATGTTGGCAGCACATATCTCATGAAGGAAGTAACGTGTCGTGAGCTTGGTAGGTATATAATGTCTGCGATAGGCTGCACATATCCCTTAGTGCTGTCATAGGTAAAAGGGGTGATTTATCAGAGTTGTAAAGAAGAATGACTATTGTATTTCAAGACGAGGATAGCAGTATTTCTGAAACAGTTTGCTGCTGTGGTGAAAGTGTATCAGGAATGGACAAATACCACCAGTGAAAACAAGCAACATGGAAGCTGCGAAGCACCAGGTACCATTGATGTGAGCATTGAATGTTGTTTACGAAGATGAAATCTCAGAATTGGATCTCTGATGATTGGCAAAGGGTGGGTCTTCCAATGATTCACGGTTTCTGCTTCATCAAATGGATAGATATTGTCTTGTCAGATGAGAAACATCAGGCACAAACGACCTACAGCCATTTCTGGACGAACACAAGCTAGCGGTGGTAGCGTTTTGGTCTGGGGAGTATTTTCTGGTATTCTCTGGCCCACTTATCCATGTGGAAGTCACTCTCAACCGATTGGGTAGAAATTGACTTTGCAGATCACACTCACCCATAGATGCTGATTGTCTTCCCTGGGGATGATGGGATCTTCCAGCAAGGCAATACAACGTTACATGGCTAGAAATGTCCAGCATTGGTTAGAAGAGCATGACTAAAATTATCTAAGTTTTATCCTGGCCTCTTAATTCCCCAGCCTTGAACCCAATTTAGCATTGGTGGGACCACCTCATTGTGTTTACTCTATGAAACCTCCCCCCGTACCTTCCAGCAGCCATACACTGCAATCAGCATGGCTCCAGGTACCTGCATCAACCTACCAGAACCTTGGGTCACTCTCAGCCCATCTAGCTGCTGTCTGTGCGCATTTACTTTAGATATTAGCTGTTGGTTATAATAATGTGACTTAACTGTGATATGTAGTGACAGCAGCGCAAGGATCAAGTTGTTGAGCCGGCCACTCAGCTGGTAGGTGAAGCGGCTTTGCCACCACTTTTCTGTGCTTGCCACTGGCAACCAGTAGGCCATTCACAGCTCAGCCAGGATCAGACAGAAGACTAGCATAGGCTTTGCCTTGAGAAATTGCCAGAAGACGGTGGCAGTGGCCATCAGGCAGGAATGTTGGTCATTGTTTAATTTATACACATAATTGAGTGCAGTTAATTACTGTATTCCTGCTCCATTTGAGAGGGATAATGGTACTATCAAGTTTTGCACCACTTGTACTACTATCCCTGTATGATTTCCCTGTCAATACATTGACATGGGAATATCCCAAAAACCGCATTTCTACATTCAGCATACTTGTCAGTAACGAAGTAGAAAAACGATCCAGCAGTTCCCAGATACTGAGTTAAAAAAATTCCAATTTATTGAACTTCTTAAAATAAAAATTAGACTAGCAACAAACATGATAATTATCAGATTCGGAAACAAATGCAACTCCCTTACTCATAGCATGAGTAAGGGGAGTTGCATTTTGTTTCCCCGAAACGCGTCAGCCTAAATGTCATCTGCTTTTGCTGCTAGTCCTCATATTTTCTATTTTAAAGAAGCTTCAATAAATTGGACATTTTTTAACGAAGTATCTGGGAACTGCTGGATCGTTTTTCTACTTCGTTGATTCTTCACACTGTAACCAGGTGGATCTGTGCAGTATTCCCCATGGAGAGCGGTGAGCTGGCATTCATTCTTTAAAAGTGACTACTTGTCAGTAACCCCTTACATTCCACTACCATCCTGTATTGCATCAACACCAAACTCCTCACTTATGAATATCCATATCTAGCTGTATATGCAGTGTTCTTCTCTCTAATCTGTCACCACCATCATGTCTATAGTGTTCTTATGGTTTTACCTGTTAACACGGTCGTTTCTTTTTTTCTTTTTTTTTTTTTAAATGGAAACTTTATTGAATTTTCAAAATTGACATAAACAGGTATCTTTTTTACCGGGATAACAAGATCATTAACAAATGCACTTCCTGGATTCATCTTATTATCAATAAATGATAAACAAGTATTATTGGCCAGGATGACAAAAACATTAATAGGTGCGCACATTGCGATCAGTTTTATACCAACATATATCCAACAAAAACATGAATTTAACCGTGTACCTTATAAGTTAAATCAAATCAAAGGACCACTGGAATCTTATCATGGTTTAGCGAAAGTTGACCATATATTATCTTTCATCTCCATCCCGTTCAACAGGGTGGACCCCCTCTCCAACTTGCAGCCTACCTAAGGACCCTGCCAGTACACTCTTCCAATACCAGGTAGTTCCAAGAAATGGTTGCATAAAGGAAAGAATCTCTGTGTCTGGGATGAAAGCTTCAATAAAGCGTTGCCACACATTAAAAAACTTTTCTGCCTGGGCCTCCTTTTTGTCTAATACATTTAGCCTGTCTAAGAACAAATGATGCCTAACTGAAACAATCACCTTACTTGGTGAGGGGACCTTGGGATCTAACCAAGCTCCTAGCAAGCACCGCTTTGCAGCCATTGATGCAATATGCAGTATTTTATTACACTTCGCTGGCTTACTATTAACTGGAAGATTGTGGAATAGAAGCAGTTTGGGTTCCAGAGTCAACGATGTCCCTAATTTAGCGTTCAGCTCAAGAATCAACCTGGACCAAAAATTCTGAACCTCGGGACAGGTCCATAAACCATGTGTCATATCTGTTGATGGGTGTAAGCACTTTGGACAAGCCGTTAAGCGATCCGGGAAGGATGGATGAGGGGGAATGTTGAATCCATATATCGCCTTATGGGCTATACGGAAATATGTGTCTCTCCAGGACTCGTCCACTATCATCTTCCTAACACTCCTCCAACCCTCCACGACCGACCCGCTGTGTCCATGTCAGGAAAATCTCGTTCCCATCCTCTGATTACCCTAGTAGCCACATCATTTTTAGGCTTGCGAAGGCCAGAGTAGAGCAGGGACAATGAGTGTATGGAGTTCAGTGGTCTTACTAGACTGTCAAAGCGGTTAGGCTTAGTCCAATCATGTAGGGGACCTACTTTAGTTCTCACAAAGCTCATGACTTGCCTGTAGGCGAAGAGATGTTTCTGGTCTAGGTGATAAAGAGTCTGCAATTCTCCAAATGAGAAGAAACGACGCTCCCTGATGTTGGTAAGCTGTGTAATCATATCTAATCCTAGCTCCGACCATTGAGGAAGGTAACCCCTTTCTAATCCTGGTGTGAACTCCGGCTGTCCCCTCCACAACAGGTATTTATTGGCTTGATAAGGAAGGCCGTAAAGTTTCCTAGCGCCTTTCCAGGCACTAATAGTATCCCGAAAGATTAAACCCTGCTTGGCTATAGGGGGAAGAGCTTTATATGGTGTATGCAGGAGGGCGCTCAACTTCCATGGAGAAACCAAATTAGCTTCTAGCATTGTGTTAGAGAAAAGAGACATATTTTTGACCCAATCTATGCTGTGGCGGAGTAGTGCAGCTAAATTGTAAACTCTGACATTTGGGATATTTACCCCGCCCAACTCTGTCGGGAGAGTCAATTTCTTAAGAGCGATACGTGGGCGTTTATTTCTCCATATAAATTTGGTAAATGCCGTATTAAGTTTATTAATACAGGTGTGTTTAAGCAAAAGGGGATGGTTTGTAGTTGATATAATAGCCTCGAGAAGCTCACCATTTTAATTAAATGGCAGCGAGCCAGCAAGGGTAATGGAAGGGCTGCCCAGCTGGTTAACTCAACACAGATTTTAAATGAATAATGGTGGGAAGTTTAAAGCATACACTGTTTCTGGAGATTTATCTATGTGGATACCTAGGTATTTAATAGAGTTTTTAGCGACCCCAACCGGGATTTGATTTAGATAGCCCGCTTTGGAACCTGACTTCCCTGGTGGGGAGATGTCTAAAAGTTTGGATTTCTAGAGATTTACTTTGAAACCCGAACTCTTACCAAGCCTTTAAACATCAAGAATCAGGGGACGTCTCTAACTGGTTGGCAAGAAAAATAGTAGTCATTTTGCGAAAACTCATTTTTAAAGAAAGCCACCTTTTTTGATTCCTCGAAGTCTTTTAGGGATTGGAAATACCGTGATAATGGCTCAATGGCCAAATTAAGAAGTTGGGGGGAGAGGGGACATCCATGTCTGGTACCTCTCCACAGGGAAAAAGAACGGTCTTGTTTCTTTAGTAGGTTATTCCCAATTACCATCAACCGCATACTTACCGGTCCAGCAATTGTTTGTTTTTTCTTGATCTTATAACAAGAGCTAAAATTTTCTTATGGGCGGGGGATTAAACTATTTTTGACAAAAATGGTACCAACCTTTTTGAATGTAATATTTTTACACAACAGCTACCATAACCTTTCTTAAGCTTAGGAAAATCCATTTTTGTTTTTTATTATTAATGCTTAATATATTATTAAATATACTTTAAAAGATTGGATCCCAAAGATTTACCATTATGTTTACTGCATATTATTGTATTAAAATGTTTACAACCTAAACACCTACCTTTTAATACATGTTCCGTTAATCTTTTATTTAAATATTTGGCCGATTAAGTTTGTGTTAACTAATCCTGGCATTTATACTATGTCAATCTCCGTTTCAAGAAAAAATTGGTGTATTTGTATATGTGCATGTATTTAAACTTGAGGTACCTTAGGTCTATGGATCTATAGTCGTTTGTGGGTGGACAGTTAGCATCTGCAAAAGTTTAATTAGCTGTTCTATACTTGGTAACACCCATTTTGACCTAGATGGTGACCTCTAAACCTTTCTTCTTGTCCGCTAGCAATCTTCATTAAGAACAATTTTCCTATTGGTACTAAAACCGTATTATTGTTTTGAGTTTGTTTTACTGTCCCCCACCATTATGGACAGTGCTTGATTTAAATCTTGGCTTTCCTTATTTTGCTAAGCAAACTATAAAACAATCATGACACAATTCAATGAAGTTTTTTCCTAAAATGTACTCCTTTCACCTTGGTGTATCTGACTTTGAGGTTCAAAATGTTTTTGGTCAAGTTTTTGTGCTGCATTAGGTGAAGCTTAACTTATTTTTTTATTTTGACATAGCTGTAACGGAGATTTTGGTTGCAGGATGAGAGTTTGGAGTTCATCGTGTGGTATATTTGACATGTTGATTGTATTCTGTGGGTCAATATAATTCCAGCGACACCAACTTTGTATAGTTTTCTTTAGGTTTTGACACATTGCTTTAAATCCCCATTTTCTATTACCAATTACTTTTATGCTTTCCGTCAATGGAACAGTGTGTGAGAGGTTTTTTGCATGCTGCTTTTTAATCGCTTTTAGTCCTGATTTATCTTTGGAGAGGCAAGGTGACCTAAATACAGTTCTGGCATGTTATATTTAATTTTTCTTTTTTACGACGTTCACCAATGAGGTTAAATAAGGTTAAATTGTAATATATTGGACCTTTCATAGATTCAGCAACGTCAGATATGTTTAAGGCAGCGCACACTGTATTGAACTTTAAAGAATAATTTTGCAAAAGTGAGAGACGCCAGCTTATTCCTAAGAATTACCCAGGGAAGGTGCTATGGATGCCTTGGTGCATGCTTCCCTGCAATTAATGATATTACTACCGGCACAGATGATCCTTTTTTCTAAGCCAAATCTAAGCACAAAGTTAGATAGTAAAAGTTAAAAACACTAGTCAAAAAAACTCTACTTCCATGTAAAAAATGTAATCTAAGTTGGGAATCAACGTGATGTGTCCTTCTGTTCTTGATCATTTTGACCTTGAAATCACAAACACGTCAAAAATGTTAATTGTGTGCTGCATTTGTTTATATTCCTGTAACAAAAAGTCACATCACTTCCCTCCTTTTAAAAAACGATTGATATATGTTAATAAGAAATATGTGTAGCTCTTGGGAAGAGCCTCTATTTGTCTTAATCTGACACCAATTGTATCTGCATTTTATTTAAAATAAAAGCCAGCAGTGGTGCAAGAAGCACAGGTACCCATCACAAAAGAAGGCATCTAGCACACCTTATGTAAAACACAGTTTCACTTTATGTAGCTCCATTGAAAAAAAAAAAGAAGGACAGAAACCTCTTTATCGTTCGAACAATTTAGAGCACCTTAAAAAATTATGATGGACCTCAGCTCTTAAATTATAGCATACGGTAAAAACTAAATATCATATCCATATGCTATATGAACACAACACAGTTATCTCCCTTTATTATTGTCTCCCCTAATTTTGATGCCTATAAATATTGATAATGTGCGTCCCGGGACAGAGATTGCAGTTTAATCTAACACACGGCTGACATGTTTCTAAATGTTGCACTGTGATTCCGAGGAGAAGCAAGAATAAAAGATTCTAAAGGCCAATGGATTGGGCGGGCTTGTGGAGCGCTTGATAGAAGTACTGCTGTCTGTGTTTAGCACTGTTTACAAGGATGTAGTCACGTATTTAAACAAAGTAAAGTCATTCTGTGATTTTAGAGAAATTGGGTTTTAGTATTTTTAAAAGGATGTTCAAATAAAGTATAATTTTTAGTACGGATGCTGGATTTAGCTTCTTATTAACAGTGACATGCTGGTGGCCACTCTGCTTTTCTGCACTAAGAAGAAATCAAACAGTGTAAGTACGGACCTATAGTAATGAGCATCTAATGCACCCCTTTTTAATTGTTTTGAAATGCAACATATCAATAGACTTTGTTTGAGCATGAGAACAGATGTAAATATCTACATACACGATACAATTTGTCATTAATTTACCAGCAACATTCTTAATCAAGCTTTGGTGACAGACAAACTTGAATTATATGGACAGGTTTTATCAAGACTTTCGAGTGTACGGAGGTTAAAGAGAACATTTGACTCACATTAAGTAGAGACCTGAACTGTGAATGTGGCACTTAAAGGGTAGTCTCGCTACAATGATTGAGTTTTAAATTAAAAGATCATTAAAAAAACAAGCAGCTTTGCAATACTATGTTCATAACAATGTCCTACTGGAATTTGAGTTATCCTGTTATAGTAAGTGCATCCGCTCCTGAAATCACTATAGCAGCAGACCAGTTGATTGTTATCTCACGCTGCCAGTCCTGGCGTGACTCATCTGTATCTGAATACAGGTCAGATCACAGAGCCCCTCCAGCACAGTATGCTCTGAAGGAAGGGAGGGGGAGGGCTCTGGCATCTGTCTCTGTGGTGTGGATTAACCCTGTGTTACCTGCACCCCTCCTGCTCTCTACACAGATTGAGGAGAGCAGAGGTTGATGCTGATCTGTGGGCATAGATGTGACAGCAGTGAAGTGTGTTATTATAATCATGATGTATCTGTGGAGCTTTGACTATAAAAATGAACAGATCAGGGGAGTCATGTGAACGGTTGGTGACACATAGGTGAATAAAGTAACTCACTTCACACTGCCCTGTGTCTGTTCTGACAGGGTTTGTTTGTTGTTGCTTGAGATGGAGGAGATTTTGTTAAGCTAAGCAGTAGGGTATAGTAACACTTGGCATCCCCCCTGCTCTGCTATAGCAATACACAGCTCCTTCACCTACCTCATCCACACTCATAGATCAGCCCTTCTGTCTACTGACTCTGTTGAGCTGACAGTACAGCTGATTCAGCATTGAGAAGCAGATCTAGGCAGGCACACACAGTTTCACCTCTGACCAGGCAGACCCCCCACGCCCACCTCCTGCTGTATTTATTAATTAATTACTTATAATGTTATTTAAAACGCCCATGATTCCAGGGCGCTGTTACATGCGAGGGTGTACATACATAAGTCAAACGAGTACAGCGTGATAAGGGATATGACAATTTGGACCGACAGAGGGAGAGATGACCCTACCCGCGAGGTGCTTACAATCTACAAGGAGGGGGGAGAGACTGAGGTGAGAGGCAGACATTCGTGAGGAAGTAGTGACAATTTAGTGGAAGTTATGAGGCAAGCCTGAAGAAATGGGTTCAGGTTGCTTATGAAGAGCAGGTGAAAGTGGAGGAGAGTCTGATGTGTTTGGGCAGTGAGTTCCAGATGGAGGGTGAAGCACGGGAGAAGTTTGGAGACGGACGAATTGTGTGAGGATGCTGATAAGGGAGAGGCAGAGGCGAAGGTCCCGTGAGGTAGCGGAGAGTGCGTGGGGGGAGATAATTGAAATTAGGGCAGAGATGTATGGAGGGGATAGGTCCGTGGAGAGCCTTGTAGGTCATGTTAGTAGTCTTGAAATGAATTCGCTGGGCAATGGGAAGCCAGTGAGGGATTGCAGAGGGAGGAGGCAGAGGAGTAGCGAGGAGAGAGTTGTATAAGAACGGGCAGCAGAGTTAAGGAAGGATTGGAGGGACGAGGTGCTAGCGGAGGCCACTGAAGAATGATGTTGCAGTAGTTCTAGGCGGGAGATGACAAGGGCAGGACCTAGCATTTTTGTAGTGTCATAGCCGAGGAATGAGCGATGCGAGAGATGTTTTCAGGTGAGCGGCAGGCAGAGGTGAGGGTTTGGATGTGTGGGTTTGAAAGATAAAGCAAGAGTCTAGATTACCCCAAGACAGAGGACTTGAGGGACCACCGGTGAAAGTGTAGAGCCTTGACTGTAATAGAGAGATCAGGGACAGGGTAGAGTTGATGTGAAAGATGATGAGATCTGTTTCTCCACATTTAGTTTTAGGAGACGTGATGAAAGAAGGATGAAAAGGAGATACAGACAGCATGATCCAGAGAGTAGAGAAGTGACATCCTGGGCCAGGATGTAGAGTTGGGTATCATCAGCAAACAGGTGGTAATGAAGCGATTGTGGGCTGAAGAGCGACCGAGGCCAAGGGTGAGAAAGAGAAGAGTAGTGGACCCAGGACGACCCTTGGGGGACACCAACAGAGAGTGCCGGGGGAGGAGTGAGCAAGAATGAGAGTACTCTGAAAGTCCGATCAGTGAGGTACGAGTGTATATCCAGGTAAAGAGCCAAGATCCGAGATGCCGAGGAGGAGAGGATTTTAGCAGAGGGAATGGTCGAACAAGTGTCAAAGGCAGAGGACAGGTCAAGAGGAGAGCAAAGAGTAGTGGCAGAGTGCTTATTACAGTTACTAGAACAATAGTGACTTTGTTAGGAGTTATCGTTAGAGTGGGAGGGGTTTTTTTCCCCCACCCCGAAAACCAGATTGTAGTGGGTCAAAATACAGTTGGAGCAGAGATGGGAAGGACAGCTGAAGATAGACGTGCGGCTCACAAAAGAAAAAAAAAAGTAAGAGAGGAGTTTATGGAAGCAAAAGGGAGCAGTGAGATGGGGCGATAGTAAGGACAGAGAAAGAGGGTCAAGGGTTGTATTTATTTTAGATTGGAGCTGGAATAGTAGCAGGTTAAAGCAGAAGGGAAGATGCCAAGGGTTTATTGATATGTTGAAGAGATGGGCGATTGCTGGTATGATAGAAGCACGAGGTCTGGATGAGGTGGATGGCAGTGGGTCAAGACTACAGTAGTTGAGGTGGATTTTGGACAGCAAGGAGGAGAGCATGTCCATGAGTGACCGTGGGGAAGCAAGTTAGAGGGGGAAGAGCAAGGTTGCAAGGGTAAGGGAGGGTGGTTGGGGACTGCGGGCTGAAGCTTTCTCTGATGATGTTTATCTTCTGGAGGAATTGAATGGCAAAGTCATCTGCTGAAAGGAGGATGGGGAGGAGGAGTTGGTGGCCGGAGGAAGAGAGTTGAAGTTATTTGAATAATTGTTCTGGGGTTGTGGGACGTGGGAGAATAATGAGAGGTGGTGAAATAGTTCTGTGCTGAGGCGAGTGCGGACAAAAATGTCCTGCCAAGATTGTTTGTAAAAGGCAAAAAGTCATCAATGAGTGAGTTTTTCTTCCAGCGGCGTTCAGTCAATACTGCGAAGCTCGACTCAGCTGATTGGTAGAGTCTGTGTCCAGGGTTGTCTGTTGATTTTGCGGGTTCTGTTGTGTGTGAGAGGAGCGACTGAGTCAAGGGCGGTGATGCATTTGTATGGTTGCCAGAAAGTGGTGGCTGCGTCTGGGTCATTGAAAAGAGAGATAGTGGAACGAGTGTAAGAGAGTCAGAGAGAGTGTGTAGGGTTGGAGGTTTTGTAGATTCCTGCGGGGTCGTAATGATATGAGGCAGGTGGGGAGGAGATAGTGGTGTAAGGTAAGCAGAGTTGTGTCAGATATAGGGTGGGAGAGTTAGAGATTGTCAGATAGGGGGCAGAAGGCGTGAAGATGAGGTCCAGTGTGTGTCCATCTTTGTGAGTGGCTCCTGTATGTCCATTGGGAGAGGTTGAAAGAGGAGCCAGAGTGAAAGGAGTTTATGTTGGAAGCAGAGTGGGGTTCCGATTGGATTTGAAAGTCTCCCCATGATGATTGTGGGGATGTCGGTGAAAGAAAGGTGGGGAAGCCATGAAGCAAAGTGGATCAAGAAAGGCAGTGGCATGGCTGGCGGTCGATAGACAACAGCCACTTGGAGGTCGGAGGGGGTAGATGCGGTCAGAGTGCACTTCAAAGGAGAAGAGTGTGGGGGAAGGCAGAGGTGGAGCGGGGACAAAGGAGCAGGTGTCAGACAGGAGGGGGCGGTCGCCTCCACCCTGCTTGTGACCAGGGCGGGGAGTGTGGGTAAGTTGGAGGCCGCTAAAAGAGAGTGCGGCAGGGGAGACTGTGTCAGAGGGGGTCAGCCAGGTTTCAGTCAGACCAAGGAAGAGTAGGTTGCGTGAGATAAAACAAGTCATGTATGTATGAGAGTTTATTACAAAACAGACCGCGCATTCCAGAGAGCTCCAAGGAGAGGTTTGGGGGGAGCACGGGTCAGAGGGATGTGTATCTGGTTGAAGGGATTAGCGGAATTAGTAGTGGTGAGTCTGTTCGAGGAGGCAGAGACTGTATAGGAGGAGAGCTGTCTGCGTGCTGGGGGGAAGGGGGAGGAGAAGAGCCAGACAAGAAGCACGCCCCTGAATTCAAAAATCCTTTGCTGCCAGGCACATTGAAGTAGGCTGAAAGCCTGTAGTGAGACAACTCCTTTAAGCATTGAAGTCACAATCATCATTGTGCATGCTACAAGCATAGCACCGGCATTTTAATTCCAAATCCATTGGGTGAATACATAGGCAGCAGTAATTTGTTGATCTTACCATCAAAATTGATCAGTGCAGTCTCACAATTTTAGTCACCTGCCAATCTTTACATGTTGAGATGATGGTAAAACATTGGAAATTATCAAAATAGTCTACCTGTATGTATTATCAAATTATATACAGCGACCCTTACTAATGATCACACATCAGTTACATTGAAAAAAGTAGTTCAGCTTCCTGACTGTATAAAGTATCTCACAATAGGGAGTACACCTCACATTTTTTGGAAATATTGTATTATATCTTTGCATGGGACAATACTGAAGATATGGCATTTTGATACACTTTAAAGGAAACCTGTCACATAGGTTATGCCCCCCTTGCTGAGGGCAGCACAAGATAGTGTCAGACCTGCTGTTCCCAGCACTGTGCCCCTTATCTTGTAAGATGCAGCAGTTTTAGAGCCTATACCCCTCAAATCTTATTCATGAGTAGGTGTTAGCTCCACCCACCAAAGGATAGCTCCGCCCACATACAGTTATTCACTTGTTTCTACCTATTCAAAGTAATAGGTTTGTCAGTTGAGGTGGGTGGGGCTAGCATCAGGTGGGCGGGGTTTGAAAAAACTGACACTCTGAAGGACTCTACGAATGACTCTGAAAACTGCAGATTTGAGCATTAAATACACGAAAACGACAGCACCTTACAGAATAAGGGACACAGCACTGGAAACAGCAGGTCTGACACTACCTTATTCTGTCCTCAGCCAGGGGGGCAAAAACTATGTGACAGGTTCTCTTTAAAGTAGTCCGTGTAAAGCTTGTATAACAGTGTAAATTTGATTTGCCCTGAAAATAACTCTACACAAAGCCATCAATGTGTCAATCACTGAAAACAAACGTGAGTACACCTCTAAGTGAAGATGGACAAATTGTGCCCAACTTGCCATTTTTTCCTACATGGTCTCATGTGACTCATTACAAGGTCTCAAGTGGAATGGGTAGCTGGTATGTTAAATTTGGTGTTATCGCTCTCACACACTCATACTGCCGACTGGAAGTTCAATATGGTACCTCATGGCAAAGAACTGTCTGAGGATCTGAAAAAAGAATTGTTGTTCTACATAAAGATGGCTGTAAGAAGATTGCAGAACAGGTTCCACTCAAAACAGGCCTCGCCATGGTCGACCAAACAAGTTTTGTGGATGTGCTCAGCGTCACATATGGAGTTTGTCTTTTCAAATAAACTTAGGAGTGCTGCTATCATTGCTGCAGGGGTTATAGGAGTGGGGGGGGAACCTGTTGGTGCTATACTGCACACTGCATCAAATTGGTCTGCATGGCGGTCTTCCCAAAGGGAAGCCTTTTCTAAAGATGAGACAAGCAACTAAGTACATGGATTATTGGAACCATGTTATGTGGTCTGATGAGACCAAGATAAATTTGTTTGGTTCAGATGGTGTCAAGCAAGTGTTGTGGCAACTAGGTGCGGAGTACAAAGACAAGTGTGTTTTCCCTACGGTCAAGCATGGTGGTGGGAGTGTCATGGTTTGGTGCTGCATGAGTGCTGCTGGTTGTGGGGAGCAACAGTGCATTGAGGGAACCATGAGTGTCAACATGTACTGTGACATACTGCAGCAGAGTTGATCTCCTTAAGAAACTAGGCTGCAGGGCAATATTCCAACATAGCGACCCCAAACACACCTCCAAGACAGCCACTGCCTCGCTAAAGAAAATGAGGGTAAAGGTGCTGGACTAGCCAAGCATGTCTTCAGACCTAAACCCTATTAAGCATCAGTAGAGCATCCTCAAACAGAAGGTGGAGAGCAAGTTCTCTAACATTCACCAGCTGGGTGATGTCGTCATGGAGAGGTGGAAGAGGATTCCAGTGGTTGCAACTGTGAAGCTCTAGTGAACTCTATGCCCAAAAGACTTGAGGCACGGCTGGAAGATAATGGTGGCCACACAAAATATTGACACTTGGGCCACAAGTTGTTCATTTTCAGGTGGGGGTGGACTTACTGTTGTTGCAAGTGGATTAGACATTGATGACTGTGTTGAGTTATACAAGCTGTACACTGACTACTTGACATCAAAGTGTCATATCTTCAGTGTTGTCCCATGAAAAGATATAATACAATATTTTAAAAAATGTGAGGAGTGCACTAACTTTTGAGAGATACTTTACATATCACACATATATATTATACATTTGTACGCAGATGTAGAATAGCATGAAGATAGATGAAGCAAACTGAAATATTAAAAAGGTGTGCAGTCTAGAACATAGGTTTTTAAATGAACACTGTATTTAAAAAATCAAAGATTCCACCCAACTGCCTGTACAGAGCCCTAAATTTTGCACAATGGTTTGGTGCCATTGCAACACTGAGGTCTTGAGCTTGAATCTAACCAAGGACCATATCTGCATGGAATTAATATGTGGGTGGAAACCCGTGCACACACGGAGAACATACAGATAGGTTAGTGGGTCTGAGTAAAATTAGATTGCAATCCCCACAGGGATAGGAACTGATGTGAATGTCAATCTGTACATTATTGTGGTATATGTTGGTGTTCTGTATGCAACAGGATAGAAATAAAATTAATTTTTTATTATCAAGAAGGAACGCTGCACTGCAGCCTTCCTTATATCTTAAAGGGATTGTACCACGATAGAAAATGATGGCATATCGCTAGGATATGCCATAATTTCCTGATAAGGAACAACAATAGGCTTGTAGGCCGCTCACCCTGTATTGATGTGCAGTCATCAGAACGGAGGGTGGTGTGGATAAAGCCCGGTACTCCAGAACCATTTTTGAGCCAGATATACCCACTAACATCCGAATCCAAAGTGAATAAAATGTCTTTATTTTTGAATTTTTAAAAAAATGCGCGATGTCCAAACACAGCCTCCAACGTGCAACAAGTAGCAGCGTCTCTCCAACGAGGTGTGCTCATCCACAGCTGACACGTTTCGGACAGGAAGTGCTTAATCGTAGCTGGAGTAGCACACAGAGTGGGATGTCTTACAAAGGTAACCAACAGTCACATGTTACATATAATACCAATCACAGTCCTAAGTAATGAAGCATAATACTGACCAGAACATTGTGTACCATAAAAACAAACAGCCAAACTAAAAATGGAACAATCTTAATAAAAGTACAATATATCCTGGTATATCCGTTATCCCTAGCTGATCATGTTACCTTTTCTATGGATATAAATGATAAGGCACTAGTGTCTCCTGCATGAACTTCTAAAAAGTGATGTGACACCATAGAAATACCCATAACATTGGATCTTTCGGCATCCAACAGGTGTCTCCTCATCCTAATTTTAATGGGACCCGTGGTACAACCCACATACGGGACTCTACAAGATTCACAATTGACTAATTATGTATTTACTATTGCAGTTCACATATGACCTTATTGGAAACGTTTTACCATTAGAGTAGGAGATAAATTAATCCACATTTTTACAAAGCAACAGGTGGTACATCTAAGGAGTCCATTTGAAAAATCCTTTCACGTTAAGCCAGGTATGTTGCATAACAAGTACACTAGTAAAGAAACTAGAAGCTAATATACTGCCTAAAGTAGGAGCCTTTTTGGATACAAAATGAGTACCTGTTTGTAACACCTCCTTAACATAAAGAAGAGGCAAATGTTTCTTAATGATTGAAGCAATTTGCCTATTCTGTATTATGGACTGGAAGTAGTGGAAAATACAATGTTGTTGGAAACCTGTTGTTTCCTTAGTTTATTCTCTCTAAGAAATTCCTTATCCAATGTTTTTATTTGGTCACTGGCCCTTTTCAAATGGCTATATGCATGAGACCTCAGTGTATTACAGACTGTGTTTAGGATGACAGGAGTTGGCCAGTAGTATGGTGTTTCTGTCCATCTCCTTTCTGAACAGTCTTACTGAAAACTTAGATCCTGGTTCTCCCACTAAAGTAACATCTAAATAGTTAATTTTATTTTTCTGGTGTTCATGCATGAAACATAAATTGAAATGATTGATGTACTGTATAAATAACTCCACCTCTGACGTGTCCCCTCCCCACTGCTGGAGCAGGTTGTCTATGTAGCGACCGTACCACCTGATGTGGGTAGAGAAGAGGTTGCTACTGCTGCGTAAGAAATTCTCCCACATTGCCATATGAATGTTGGCAAGTGAGGGAGATTAACGGGCGTTGTTAAAAGAAGCATCCATCGAACATAAAATAGTTGTGCCCCAATAAACAGTGTATAACATCAACCAAAAAAATTTTCTGTTCCGTGTAAGAACTATAGTGGTTTACAAAATATTCCAATGCAAAGACAGCTTGTTGGTGGGGTAAACTAGGGAATTGAATCGACCTGCAGAATACAGATAACCCATTATAATACCAAATAGTGAACACCATAAAAACAAACATTTCACCCCGCTTTTTTTTCCCCAATTTCCCAGTATATTCTATGGTATAGACAAAGATTCCAGTAAAAAGTACTACATCTTATCCTCCAAGGAAAAAAGCCTTCTTATGTCTATGTAGATTGAAAAACTAAAAAAAAGTTATGGCTCTCGGTAGAGGAGAGAAAAAGTCATATTATAGTATTATGATCTATTTTCACAAAGAGGTTAAAGGGGTTTTCTCACCACAGCGTTTTGAAGGCTTCTCATCAGTTTTCCAGCCTGAGATTCTGAACTAGAGGGGTGGATTTCTCCTAACAGTAATTTGTATTTTAACTCTCTGAGACACGCACCCACGCTGTTCATGCTCGCTCCTTAGTCCTCACATGGTTCATACTGTGTGATCAGTGGGAGGGAGTGGAACTTGTCTGCAAACCGCTAAGGTGTCAGAAACCCTTTAAGAGAGCTGTGATAGTCACCTCCTTTCCAGGCTCCACAGGCAATCATTGGAAGTGGAACGTCTGACAACGCTTATAAGTGAAGTCTGATTCTTTAGTGACATACTGACAGCAGCTACTACAGCAGTAGCAACACTGTAGAGGGGGCTCTACTAATGGACAGATGGGATCCTCCCTATATAAAGTACTCCTAAAAAGTTATGGATATTTGGCTTTTGGTTGAAATTTCAGGCTGAATATAACGCTTCTTGAAAATTTCAATTGAAAGCTGTTGACCTGGTCTCATGATGTCAAAATGTGAACAGCAAGATGAGGATTACTGTTTGAATCCCAATTCAAATCGATCCCCTAAATTGGGCGATTCAGGGATCAAACACCTGTTGTGAATTTTGCCATTAAGCTCCTTGTTAGAGATCAGCAAGTTGTGCATAAAGTACTGAAACAGTGAATAGTTGAATATGTGCATTCTACAGTTAAAGGGATTTTCTCACTACAAAGATCACATCTGTAATGATGGGAACTGTAAAAATTTGCATATGGTTTGTATTACCTAAATCATTTAGTATAGCAGCTATGAGCTAACCTGTGTGTTCTACACCTAAAACTGCAGCTTGGAGATGAGGCTACGCCCCTTGTGCTGAGATTGGCCGCCTGCACGCTCTTCCCTCTTAGCTGTGCGAAAACGAAACTGAAACTGGCAGTCTGTGCTGGCTGCTGTCTGTGTCTGTGTTCTCATTGTGTTTCACTCTCTCTCAGCTATTTAATAAAGGCTGCCTGAGCTCCTCTATGCTCCTAGGCAATCACTGAGTCTCTAGATGCTAGATTCAGTCTCCCCACTTATACCACAGCCTTATACACTCTACTACCCTCTACTTCCTGTCTGATAACAGAGGGGGGAGCAGAGTGCATTCCTCACATTTGTTTCATCATTTCAGGCTGTATGTATAAGGGTTTACACCAATGCAGGTATTCTGGTTACATGAAGCTTGTGTAGGGAAGCGAATGCTCTCCAGGCATGAGAACTGACCACTGCAGGAGGTCTGCAGAGCTGTGACCTCCTCTCTCCACTGCTCACACAGAATGATGTCACCAGTCTCAAGTGAGGGAAGACATGCCTACTGGGCGGAGAGACTCGCCACTGAATTTGAAGCTGTAAGAGAGATAGAAAGCTGCGAAACCCTGTACAAAGAAAAACCCTTTAAAAGATCGTCTCATTTAGTTGATTGAAAAAAAAAAAAATTATGTTCATCCTGAAATTTAAACCAAATATCCCCAACTTTTTGTGTGTGTATGTATATAATATTTATGTATATTCATGTAATGAATATATTTTGAAAAATCAAGACAAATCTGTGTTTGTGTGTTTTGAAAGAAAACATCTTGATAGATATATCCATGTGTGACTTGATAGAGAGATGTATATAGTAAAATGGATGATACGTGTGTATCTATATAATATGTGTCTGTATACATATATTTTTATAATGATTTTTCAAATTCTATATTTATTATGTAAATATTTATATATAAATATGTACATAAATATTTATAGCTTGAGAATTCATTACAGAAATATATGTAGATACATATATTTATAGATAAAACATCATACATCTGTATATATTTTATAGGTATACCCTACACAACTATGACATAAAGGACCAAAATTTACCATGGAGCAGTAGTATGTTAGTCTATAGTGTTTCTACTTTGTTTCTGGCTTGTGAAAAACAGCCAACAACAGAATCACAGAGCATGCGCTACAATGCGCGTTTCCGTGATTCCGACCAGAGCATAGACAAAGATGGCAATTCAATGCTGCTGAAATGGTCGGGAATCTGATTATCCCAGCCCCAATATGGACTATAACCATAGCATTTAGATAACACAATCCTATTACAAAGTTTATTATATTTACAGTTCCCATATTTTAAACTGTGATCTTTGTAGTGAGAAAACCCCTTTAACGGTAATATTCTGAGGCTACATATACAAAGTAATAACCTACATACTGCATCCCTGTCCATTAGATGGCCTAAGAATAATGCAATAGAGGACAGAGTAGTTCATATCAGTTTTGGGAAACTACTCTTGTACTCTACTTATTTACTCCATATTGTCATGGAATACATTAATGTTAATCCATTTTGTTCCATTTCTGGACATACAAAGGGCAATAATTTCTCACACAGGTTTTGTTACAATGTATTTTTTACATGTTTATTGATATTTGGCAAAAAAAAATGTACCTTTCTCCTCAGTTGGGAAAATATGATTTGATGAGTTAAACAATGGAAAACATCACAATTGAGGTTAAAGAAATCTATAAAAAAATTATGAAAACGTAAACGTCACAACCAAGCATTTATCAATACAAAACAGTTGCTGAAAAGATAACAACATTGTTAAAATACATTTCAAAGGTCACATTTCAAGTTGTTTCCAGCTTGTAATTGCAGCATTGGGTTCTCAGCTACACACTTCAAATAATGGATTATTGTAATTACACAGTAATTGTAATGTGGATTGAGTTTATTGAACATTATCGATAGTATACGGTTACATGTGGGCAATGAGTGATAGAGCCTGACTGCACAAACTCAATATCTTCTGCCATATTTTTTCTTTCTTTCCTAAAATGGAACCAAAACCAAAATTATGACTATTAAGGCTGTATTCACATATGTGGTGTGGTTTATAACACAAAACCCCCTTGCTTTGGGGAATCAGTTGCACAATGGACCCTTTGATTTAGAACATTTTAACAGAAAAAAACAGCTGCATACAGAGTACCTTTCCCATTAAAAACACAGTTAATGTGAACAGAGCTGTACATTATTGTTTCCTTGCCCTGTATCATAGATTTGAAAATGTATATTTCCTTTTATATGTTACTGGTTTGAACATGAAGCAGCTGCATTTAATGATGTTAGTCCACGTCACGCAGTAACCTGCCATTTATTTTTCACTTGAAGGGGATGTTCACATGGCATCTTTCAGGACATATTTTGGGGTGTAATTGCGCTGCAGTGCTTCCCGAAATATGTCCTGTAATTACAGTAATCATAACTCTCATAGAGAGCTAGGATTAGCTGCCGACTTCCCCGCCACATATTGAACGCCGGCAGAAAGAAGTGCATGTCTTGCAGGAATAATGAAAGTGAATGCGCTCGGCCCTCCAGTGCTTTAGAAGAACTCACTGATCAGTGCGTTCTTCTAAACACACAGTGTCTTGCGGTGCGCACAAGAACATACCACAAGACGCTGTGTGAACATACCCAAACATGGAATCTGCATAAGAAATACTGTACGAACAAAACCTTACCATTCACAAACCACTGAAGACCACCTCTACCTTCCATCATTCCTTGTCAATTACATGCGAGCTTGTGATAAATCGCTATGAATCCATATATATAGAAACTTTATTCGCTGACCACAACTTGCATGCAGTTCTTCCCCCACAGGTATATGTACAAAAATAATGTAGTGGAGATATTCAAACCAGAGCGAAGGAAAGCCAAGTCAGCAACTTTGGTTGCTACTTTTAGCAAAGTGCCCATTGCAGCTTTGCTAAACCTTCCTCTAGTGTCTTTGAATTAGAGCTTTAAATATAAGGGTGCGTCCCCACGGCAAGGGACAAATACCGGTCGGTTTAGCGGCTGTCACCACGGGGGTTGGAGGACGGCTTTTCTCCGCGATGAGCTCCCCCTTTACTTGCATATATTCCGTCCGAAGTACAATGTTTTTCGGGCGGCTCACGGGCGGAAAACCCACGCAGTGGGGACTGCTGCACGGGTTTTCCAGAGCCCCATTGTAACTCATTTTTGGCCGGTTTTCAGACGGTCTGCAAAAGCGCAAACCGTCTGAAAAAGCGTCCGAAAACCCGTGCCGTGGGGACATGCCCTAACACTACTGAATCCCATAATTGGCAGCAGTTACATCAAAAGTGATTTGCACGATTCCTCGAAAGAGAGTGTATTTTGTACTGCATAGTGTTCATCCACCTATGAAATCTCATGAAAGTTTCATGTATGGTATCTATGAGAAACTTTACTGATGTTTTTTATATTATTTTTATATTATTTTTAAAAAGGAGCTGAAATGCAGGTGATAATTTCTCCAGCCATGATCACCAGAGAAATGTTTTCTTCCTCATTACCTTCTCACACAGGGGGGAAGGGGAACTCACTCCATGTAAGCACTTGGTCTGGATACAGAACAGGTTGTTGAGCTCCTAACAGGTGGTGCTGAGTTTAATATACTTTTGAGGGAAAATATCTGTAATGCATTGATTTAAATCCCTGCTGGCTATGTGAACCTGCAGTAAGGTGTCATTTACATCATGTTTCTGCCCTCCATTGAGAGGCTTTAAAAAAATCGATCCTGGGGATCCTATGGCTGGGCCAAAATGGGCCATAGAAATCTATAGGGCAAATGTAGTCCATATCAGACATTTGGGCCCGGTAGGTTTGGGCGATAAAGCAAAAGTGCGGTCTACCATACTTTTGTGTGCAATACATATATGGTGTATGTCGAGCAAACGTAGTCCAATTCAGACTAAATATGCGCTATAGATTCCGACCCCCTCCTCCCACCCTGTCCTGTGGTAGCTGGATACATATTAAGGGATCACGACAGGCCATAAACATGATGTGAATGAGGCTTTAATGACTGGGGAAGGCTGGAGAATAATGCTGTGAATTAAGACTACATCTTGCGGGATCTGACACTTCTGCTTTAAGCAATCAAGTCACCATATGCACACACTGCTGAATACTGAAGAGCACTGTGAAAACCGATTCATACAATACGGGCAACAAAAAGTACATTGAGTCCGGCGGACGGTATAATATGGCTGTGTGATGGAGCTGGATGTTCAGCTCCAAGATTGGAATTTCTAGAGTGGCGACAGGTCCTCTTTAATTATACCTAGAGGTAACGGCTAAAAACGTCATTGGGAACTAGGACTTGATTCATATGGCCAATAAGAGGCTGTATTATAGACTCCAGAACAAAAAATTATTGGAACACGAAGAGCGTCATTTATAAAAGCTGTCTAATTATGAGACTTTCTTTCCACCGCTCAGTTTTCTTTTTTTTTTTTTTTAAACTGCTCTGTTCTGATGGGCAACAAGGACAGTTTTGATAAATGAGACTTAAAGATGTTCTTCTAAGTCTACATATAGAGAACCTCAGGCTTCCTATACACATACGCACCTGCCAATCTGCCCATAAGCATGCATGCTTGCTCAGCCGTGTGCTTATTAAGTAGTTGAGAGACACAGTGGCAGCTGCTTTTTCTACAGGACAAGGAATCGAGCACATTATAATCCAACATGTCCGTGTCCTTACCCTCTGCCATTACAGGACAATATGGCATTTACTGTGCGCACAAAGACTACTGGATCCACCACTATTAGGGTATGTTCAGACAGCTGATTTGGACATGGATTCGGCACCGAATTCACCTTATGTTGTTTCTAATGGAAAATTCATGTTGTTTTGCACATGAAAATCTGCCTCTAAAATCCATGCCAGTTAAGCGTGGATTTAAAGAGTATTCCAGATGTCGATTCCACACTGAATCAGTGCAAAAATTGTCAGCGCTGTAAATCAGCAGTGTGAGCCTTCCCTTAATATAATATGCAACATTAGAGCATAAGAGTGTATGACTGACTGGCTGCTATTTCTTAAAACCATTCTTTACTTTGTGGTAAACCACACCTGTACGTTATTATGCAGCAAAATCTGTGTGATGTGAGGATTTTACCCTATATACTATAGAGTGAATTTCATCCAGCATTTTTACCAACTAAAGAGTAAGCATCAGCGTTGAATTTACACCAGCTCTCGTTTCCAATGTGTGTGGTTGAAGTTTTGAAAGCCCCATCCATATGTGTTGTACTGTAAACCTTCACAGATCCTCTACCTAGTATCAACTCATCTGGATGTGGGCACTGCCATCATGATTTTTGTTTGCTAGATCAGTTAGGAGTCATCTTTATTTCTCCATTGACTTGTAATAGATTGATCAGGTTTCTCCAGGAATATTTTTTTTTCCTGGATCCCTCAACATACCGTACACTGACCATAAAAACACTAAGCCTGTTTGAAAGAAACTATTGCCACGTAAACGGCCCGAAGGTATGTTCACACGGCTTAATTTTGGGGGCGTAATTTCGTCCGCAATTCGCCGTGGGGGGGGGGCGGGAGGGGGGGATAAGCAGGGGGGGGCCCTTTGCGGCCCTGACTTTGTAGCGGGGTTACGCCGCTAGAAATGACAGGTAATTATCTCCCCCCCCGGCGGTTGCCGGGCGGGGAGGGGGGAGAGTAATCCCTAGTTCTCTATGAGAAGGAATTACCTAATGAAAGGGGGTTTTGGGGCCCCTTTTAAAAACGCCCCCCCGGGATTACGACGAAATACGGCCACTTTTAAGTGTGGGAACTGCATGTAGCCTGTTAAACACTTAAAGGGGTTGTCTCACTACAAGGATTGCTTTTTATGTTAAAGATCTTGCAAAAACAAGTCACTTTGCAATATGTGTCCATTAACAGTGTCATACCTATTCCTAGATCTCCCCTCTTGTATGGGCTGCATCAGCTACTGAGGTCGCTATAGCTACAGACCTGTTTGATCTATTCTGATAGACTGCCAGCACTGGTTGCAATAGCTACAGACCTGGCTTCTATTGCAGTCTAGTAGAAGCCAGTAAACACGCCCCTGAATTCAAAATTAAACCAAGAAAATAGGACTGAGGTAAAATGAATGAATGTAGTGAGACAACCCCTTTAAGAAACATGTGCCCCAGTCTCTAAATAACACAACACAAAGAATGAAAGAGCATTGGCTGAAGCCAGTGATATGCAAAATTCCAATACTGTATGAGGTGAATGCACTGTTCAAGGATCATTTTTAAAATTTCTGATGTTTAGATCTACCATACTCAGACACCCTCGGAAATTTGTTCAGAAATTTGTTACATCATTTTCTCAATAATTATAAACCCTACAACTAAATGAAAACTAAACAGACTGGGGCTTATGTAGAAAAGCTGTCTAGCAGTAAAACTGTCCTTGTTGCCCATAGCAACCAATCAGAGCTTTTACTTTTCCAATGCATTACATGAAATGAAAGCGGAGCCCTGATTGGTTGCTATGGGTCTTACTACTAGACAGTTTTTATACATGAGGCCCTTAGCTGACTGTTTCCACAGCGACTACACACAGCTCTGTGAATGGTAACACAAAAGTAGAGCACAGGTACGTTTGGACACATCGTTTTACTGCAGCTTTTTTTTTTCTCTCTTTTCCTCCAAAACCAGGAATGACACAAACCAGAGGGGAAGAGTTTTTTACTTTTTTTGGGTTCACTCTATAATTTGCCTCCATACCCTCCTCTAAGTGCAGTTTTTCTATCTAGAAAATATATTTGCATATCTCATTCAGGAACTTTAAATAGAGGAGGAGCCCACGTCCAAAATTTGCATTTCTTAGCTAAAATGGAGAGTGGCTACTACGACCATCTCTCGCTCTGGAGGACCTCTCCTGTCCTGCAGTACACAGGCAAGCCACTGATGTCAGTAGGCACCGGGGCACATTTACCATTGCACCAGCATTCTGGAACAGTTTGCACCAAAGTATTGATGAACATACTTTACACCATATTTAATGTGTTTTAGACAGTTGCTAGAAGCTTCCGTATCTGCCAAACAGGGCATGAGCTCATGGAAACTGGGTGTGTCTGCAGATGTGTCCAAAAAAATGCAGTTAATGCAGCTGATTTGTGGCGTACTGCGCTCTAATACGAGCTAAATGCGCCCCAGTCATTACGGTAATCCACAGTTAGATTCTGGATTACGCCTCCTCCTCTACCCGCACGTACAATGTGATCATATTGTATGAGTGGGGAAATAATTGTCGTCATTTATTCACGGCGCTTACATGTTGCGAGTAACGACAGTCTATGGGCCGGGGGCTGCTGGCCCCTTGCCCCGCGGGAGTACGCGCTGATCGGCGCGAGCTCCCGAACACCCGGCGTAATTGCGGGGCATACTGTACACCCCGTAGTGAAGCCATGTGAACATAGCCTAAGCCAATTAGTAAATGGTGTAAATTTAGACTAGACAGCCTAAACTTGTGCCAGGTTTATCATACACTTGATGTATCTGGCACATTTTAAGACTGTCTAATCCAAGTCTACACTAGTAGACTGTGTAATGCTTACATTCAGTTGGAGTGGCACTGAAGGGAAACTGACCGCTTACTGCTAGGTTTTCCCACAGATTACAGTTGATTCCTGAGGGCCGCAACTAAGGGTGGAGAGACTTTGATTATCTTATTGTCAACAGATCCTTCTAACAGAAGTTTTTCAAAGTCGAGAAAAACTTTAAAACTGTGATTACCGGCTTACATAAGCGTCACGTTGTGAAGACAAAGGGCCACATGTATGAACCTGTTTAGGTCTAATACTCTCTTTTGCCCATAGTAACCTATGGTCAAAAAAGTGAGTTTTAGACCTAAACAGGTTCATACATGTGGCCCAAGGATTCTTCACTAAATGAAAAGGTAAAAATCACATGGACTGTTACATTCTACAATGGCAGCTACTATTCTAGACCTTTAGCCCCCTCAGCGGTTTAACTTATCCACAGAATATAGCTTTGCAGCTGAGATCTGAACCAATCTTGTGCACATAGGGCACTCATTTTATAAGTAAGATTGACCTGTGGTGTAGATCTTTAAATCTCCAGCCTACCCATCTCTGCTGCTTTTGTGGATTTCTCCTTTGTATGCAGTCAATGCTGTTAAGGCAGATTACTTGCAAATCCACAGAAAACGCACATAAGTGGATTTTAAAATGAATTTTCCTTTTTAGATTATTTTTAGAAAACTCCACAATTCGGTTCAGATCTATCGTGTACAGTTTAATTTAAGATGTGACTGGAAACAGTGGCCACATTTTCCAAAAGCACTATGAAAATAATGTTCTTGGCTACTAAAATACACATGCTTAACATCTTATTTGTAAAAAAAAAAAACAGGCTTCTCCTGTATTGAAAAAAGATCAGCTAAACTTTTATTATACAGTTGGGCAGATTACCTAGTCCTCCTAACAGCATAAGCATAGAGCAGACGGTCTAAAGCTGCAGCAAATTTATCAGTGGCTCACACCCTAGTAGGATCAAGTTGGTGCATTTTGTTAGACACTAAAGGCGACATATATGAATCCTGTTGCTGACAGGCCAGTTCTACATAGCTTTAAGGCCGTATAGACTGTGCCAAAATGTAGGAACCTGTTCTTCTGCAGGTCATACATTCAGGCGCAGTCTAGAGCCAATACGACAAGTCTGGCTCAGGCACCACCTTTACCCTAGTCTGGCTGTTCTAACTGTTCTGCACCTAGATTTGGCATCAAAAAATCATAAATGTGTTTACTACTATGAGTGTGTCTTCTTCTATGAATGTGGTGCGACACTCCCAGAACCCCCCTGATCTTTGGCGCCCTAAAAAGTGTCTTTGGCGCATTACAAAGGGACTTACTCTTTTTGGCTCAAAGGACACCAGAAAACTGGCGCAGTCCTGTTCACACATGTCACCCAATTGTTGGATGGCTTTCTTTATACCTATGTTTTGCACCAAAATATGGGCACAGTTTTGGGTCATCGGATTTCAAGTAAAGAGCAAAAAGGTGTCTAAAACACATAATAAATGTGCTACAGGTTTTTTGGCACAAATTGAGCCACATTTCTGCCACATTGTAATAGTAAATCCTCCTCAATGTTTCCAAGAATATGCTTATGGGCTCTACACCCAACATTTCATTGTTTTACGCGATTCGTCAAGAATCCTATGATCGCATATCTGAGAGCAGCCGATAGTAAAAGAGGAGATGCAAACGTTGAGAGGTATAGTTTCCTATTATGTAAAAGCGGTTTAACTGCAGCCAGGTCTAATACAGAAAGCATGGCGGTCTGCACCCACCACACACAGTGACAACGTTTCTTGTTAGTACTGAAAGAGCTGTCAGTCATTCGGAGAAAGACTCGCAGGCTTTATCTATCGAGTCCTACCAGCCTTTTCATAGCTTTTGTATAAAGATATAGAATCAGACTGTAAGAAACTACACATTCCTAAGCTTAGTATCTCCTCCTATAGAGCATTAGAAATATGGCGGACCTAATTTAAATCTATTTGGCTTCCTTTGTGGCTCAAAAGATGGTCAATTGAAAAAAAAAAATATTTTTTTTTAATATAGACTTTGCTTGTGTCCTAGCTGCAGCTTTAATACATTAGATTTAGGATCTATTCACACTGGTAGTGCAGCTTTAGTTTTATGCTGCGCCATAGAAACCTGACAAGAAACAACACAAGTGTGAACACAGCCTAATTCCTGTGCAGACTTGAGAGAACAGGTTATGAGAACAGGACAGGAACTCCGGGACAAAGCAAAAATTGGAGTAATGCATAACACTAATGGAACCTTGGTGTATAGAATCAAACATGCATGCATGCAACATTCTAAGGGCTTGTTCACACTGAGTTTTCACTCACCGACAGGAGGGACCCAGAGACGGATCTAAACAATTAGCAGTGAGTTTATCACGGCCGGCAATGAGGAACACGCAGCGGCGTTCACATGAGAGATCGACGCTGTGTGTTCCCCGGCTCAGTCTTTGAAAGAATTGCCATGCAATTCTTTCAAAGACGGACCTGAGCTGCGCTATGGAAACACGCAGCGGTGATCTCTCATGTGAACGCCGCTGCATCTTGCTCATAGACCGCAGTAATAATCTCAATGCTAATTGTTTTGATCCATCTCAGGGTCCGTCCTGTCGGTCCCGAGACGGATGTAAAAAGCGCTTGTAACATGGAGTGAAAACTCAGTGTGAACAAGCCCTAAAGGGCCCAATTAATTCCTAGGCAAATGGCAATTAATGAAATCAAATACATTGGTTGCAAAAATGTATT
The DNA here is from genome assembly GCA_025379985.1 of Phyllomedusa bahiana. NCBI lineage: Eukaryota > Metazoa > Chordata > Amphibia > Anura > Hylidae > Phyllomedusa > Phyllomedusa bahiana. Next base: position 53,494 of record JAODAL010017095.1, read on the forward strand.
AACACAGAACAGATGTAAAAGGGGTTTCCAGGTCTTTTTTTATTTAAGAAATTTAGGATATGGGTGCTCCGAAAAAAAAAAACACATACATATATATGCACCTCGCCACCTACCAGCATTCCAGCACGGGCGGTGTGGGTGGTATTTCCCTAGTCTTCTGTTTACATCGAGCGGTCTTGTTGGCTCATTACTCCTGCGGCCACTGATTGGCTGCTGTGTTCACGTGTCATTCCCTGACATCACTATGACATGTGACCACAGCAGCCAATCAATGGTTGCAGGGGTAAAGAGCCAACTGCACATCCAGATGTAAACAGACAACCAAGGGGACACCATATTATATATATATATATATAATATTCTTTTTATTGAAACAGCAGTATCTTAAATTTATTAAATAAAAAAGACCCAGAGTATTTGTCATTTTTTTGTCACTAACCAATAATTCAGCTGTATATCTAGGTTCAGACAACTGAATTTTCTGTTGAAAGTGTCTGCTGTGAAGGCATACCCTGAAATGTATGCCATACACTTGTTTGCACTTAAGCACAATTGAATGAAGCATCTGCCACCCGGCTACAGATTTCAAATAGCAAAACAGATTTCCACTCAGCAGGATGTAATTTTCAAGGCAGAAGTTTTACCATGTCACTATACCCTTGGGCCTCAGCCTCATAGGTGTACTATTATGGCAGTACTAGATGAGCATTGTATGGCGCCATACTATACCTTTGTATGCCACCTGCTTTCACACACTGCTATACAGATGATTTTCTTTTGGTTACATACGGAATACGACAGAATGCAACAAAAAACATTAATATTCTACCCTAAGGGCCGGTTCACACGGGATGGATTTTGCCCGCAATTACGGCTTGAATAAGGGGCGGGGGCGCAGCTCCCCGGCCCAATAGACTTTCATTATCCACAGTGCGTATCCCGCCGGGATAATGTGCATGTCACTTTCTCGGAATCCATAGTTCTCTATGAGACCTGTGGATTACCGTAATGCTGGGACGGATTCCAGCCGTATTGCAGCGCAGTACGGTGCGCAATACAGCTGAAATCCGTCCCTGCAATAAGCCGTGTGAACGGCCCTTAAGAGTACTGCTTTTAGAGGACAACATCTTCACAGAACAGTGCTGTACTGAGTCACAATACAGGGGCATATGAAGTACCTTCAACCACATAATGTGAATCTGCACAAGGCTCTAGTCTATGCATTAGGCCTACAGCTGCATTCCTGAACTAAAATGGCCAACGACAGCACCATTTTCCTGATAGAACTGCCATATCACGGGCACAATCAAGCAGCTTCTGCCCACCGCACATGCACTGTCCTTGTCTAGATGCAGTAGCCGCAACATGGGTAATCACTCATCAGGAGGTGTCCTAGCACATTCATCAACTAATAAAATGTAGCTATAGCTTCTGCATCTGTATTACAGAGAAAGACTACACTGAGTTAAGCTGAAATTATCTGTAGTGTTGTTAGAATCACAGGCTAGATTAATATGGCATATTTTTTGGGACAATCTCGGATATCTGCTTCATTTTGTGTTTGTTCTTGAGGCCAACTAGTCCCGAATTTTTATTGTGTGCGTGTCACACAATGTGCAAAAAAAGCACCATATGCCTGAATGGTATGCATTACCATTCAAGTCACTTGGGACACTTTAGGTGTTTTTTACCCCTGCTCACTTAGATGCATAATCACCTGTTTTATGTATCAAAATGCACATGAGAAATTGGTGTGTGAATCTAGCCTTGCTACATATTCTGTTTAGATATTAGGAAGTGAAAGCCAATAATAACCTGATGCAGAGAGCAGTCAAGAATGACACAAGCAAAAGGCTAAAAGGGCTGAGATAAGGGTTAATTAACATGACACCGAAAACACATTAGTTAAATATTTTATGGAGAACTCCGGGTTTTAAAAGTAAAGAGAACAAAACTGAGCTTGGCATCCTGGAGCAGGGTTGTCTCATTTCTTAAAATAACTCATGACAAATCAGCCACTGCAGAGTGACCTCAATTTAACTGGGTTTGTTGTTATTGGAAATGTCCACCTCTCTTTTGCAGATATGTATTGTATGTTTTAATGGGATACCGAGAATACGCATTCATCTTCCTCTTCTGCAGCAATCCATGCAGGCAAATAGATGTACAAAGTATGGCAAAAAAGGACTGTACTTAAGGGTGCTCTGAAGAGCAAAACGTATCCTTCTCCATTGAAAATGAAGTAATGTGGACGTTCATCTCCTTAAATACCAACATCATAGAAGTGTACCGACACCAACCACTACCACAGACTCTAATACAAACCTTGACTTTCTCTTTACCTAGAGTAAGAAATAAGTGCAGTTTTGTTTCTTAAAAATACAGAATATTGTCAGAAAATGATCCAAAATCTAGCATGATGTTAACAATTGAACAACATATATGGATGAAGGGTAAATTGAATGATCGTTGATTTCAAAGTCTTCTCCATTTCCACCAAATGCTTTGGTATTTACAAGCAGGAGTTTACCTGTGTTGCTGAAATCCAAGACAGTCCATGATGGACAGCACTTGATTTGATGGGGTGCTACCTGCATAGGCTCTGAAACTAGCAAACAAAATTTTCACCAAGGCCATGATGGAGTTAGCAGATGAAGGCGCCATTGTGCTTTATGTGAATGTGAAAGCCAAAGAATTCATCTAAAATTATATGAGTTAGCAAACTAGGAGAATTCCACAGATATGTGATGAAATCCACAATATGGAAACATGAAGTGGAAATTGCGCTCCGGGACTAGTAGAGAGGCCCAAACCACCCAAAAAAAAAAAAAAAAAAAATGAAATAAGATATGGTCTTAAGATGTCTCCAAATGTCTGTTTCAACCCTTTGACACTGTAGAAAGGGCTGATCTTCACTTGAGTCCAGCCAAAAGAAATTTGACTGTGCAATTTTCTGTTGTGTTACTTTGTACAGACTATGTACATTCTACAAGGTTCCTTAGTGCTACACGGTTGTACTTTTTGTCCCTGCGATTTGAGGACGTGCAAACTCCACAAAGTCATCAATGAGAACTGGCCATGCTCCTGTCAAAGAAAAAATATGAAATCAGTCAATTCCAATATAGAATAGTGCAACTACTGTTTAAATACAGACTGAGGCTATAGACCGCTATAAGGGTTCCTCAGGACTCTAGGACAGGCCACCAATGTTTGGTGGGGATATTGGTTGAACCAGTAAAGGTGCCACAGTTCTAGCAATTCTTTTAATATTTAATCACAAATAGTAACTTATCACATTCATTGGAGTGACAAGGGTGCTTGAGGTCTACCCTACAAATAGATCACTTATGATGAACTCTACTAAGGTTCCTAATGATAAAACCAATGAACACTTGTATAACCAGTCAAATGTGGCCATAAAATTACGCATCAGTATATTACCTCTTTGATAGTCACTGAACACAAACTTTAAATTCAAACAGTAATGGTGTGATACAAAAGGATTTCTGTTCTTACCTTCTTCATCATAATTAGACATATCATCTGCTATCATTGTGCTGAAATCTAGTAAGAGGTTCCATGTGTCCTTAGGTATTGATCGTTTATGATGTTCCTTGGTGCAAAAGGATAATGGTTTAGGTTAAGTAGAAGTGTCACAGAAATAACAACTAGACAATAAAATTACCTTTACAGTGGGGGGGAAAAAGTATTTAGTCAGCCACCAATTGTGCAAGTTCTCCCACTTAAAAAGATGAGAGAAGCCTGTAATTGACCTCATAGGTAGACCTCAACTATGAGAGACAAAATGAGAAAACAAATCCAAGAAATCACATTGTCTGATTTGGGAAGAATTTATTTGCAAATTATGGTGGAAAATAAGTGTTTATTACAGGCCTCTCATCTTTTTAAGTGGGAGAACGTGCACAATTAAAAATATGCGAACTTCTGCAGCTTACCCCCTCATCCTTGACCGCTAGATATCCTCCACTGAAACTTGTGTGCAGTGCCTTCCAATGTAGTTGTGAATAACCCGAAAGGAGAGCTGCCCAAAAAACATGGGAAATCCAGCGAGTATACAATCCATTCTTTATTCCTATGTATTAAGCTTACAAGACAGTGCAGACATTGAGTTCATAAACGCTAACGTGTTTATGACCTCCAAGGGCCCGTGATCATTACTTGTCACGTAAGCTTAATACATAGGAATAAAGAATCGTGGATTGTATACTCGCTGGATTACCCATGTTTTTTGGGCAGATCGGCACAATTGGTGGCTGACAATCCTTTTTTTCCCCCCTCTGTATGTGGTTCACACCAATATTCAAAGTAGAGCCACGAAGATGACAAACAGCACCAAAATCACACCTCAACAATAACGACCACACAGAAACATGATGGCTGTGATCCAACGGAAAAAAACTTATCAATGCAAATATCACAAGTCCAGTTTACACAAATAAAATTTCGGTCCCTGTAGAAAAATTCCTGGTAGCCTTTAGTGGAGAATACTGCTAAATTACAATAAGAGTATGCCATTTTTTTTCCCCCTGAGGGACTTTGAACAGATACTAAAACTTCTGTACAACTAACAGTACTATATCAAATACTGCCATGGGTATGTTATAGCTCCAAACTTGTTTAGACTATACAGACCCTTAACACTTTGGAATACACAGGCAGTGAGCTTCATCCTTAACTAATGAGTTAGTAAGGATTTATCAACAGATAAGTGGAATATACAGGAATAAGGCTAGAGCTCGGGGGCACAGTACTGATAATTACTGTACACAGACCATAGACCCACATTGGATTATACACTATCCACACAAGCGTAATAAAGTCTCACAGCTGTTAAAGTGACAACCACAATGAATGTGCAATACAATGTACCAGGTTGTTAGTCATGAACCTTGACTAATAACCCTGTACTTCAAAATCCACTTACCAATAAGAACTTGTTCCATAAGTCTAAGAATTTAAATCTTCCATTAAGCACTAAGTTCCAGTAGGCAATGGCCATTTCTAAGTCTGAAAAGTGATAACATTATTTTGAGTGCCTGATGCAGAATGTAAGAGACAGATGTTATGTCAGCGCATAATCTAGACATACCTAGACCTTTTTGTCCCGGATTTTTTGCAAAGTTGAATGTAAACTGATAAAAGTCCTTAAATCTCCCCGGCTCTTTTAATTCTTGTTCCATTTTCGGTAGCTGTGCTTTTAATTTTTCTATGTTGTCACACCTGCATTAAAACTGGTTTTTAACATCTGTTTTTACAATAAGAATAAACAGATAACAGAATCCACAAAGTAGCATATACATAGAAAACTCATAAAAAAGCTCTGCATGAGCCAGGCATAGATCATATACTTTGCACCAGATCTGGACAGTCTACAGCAAATCGTTTAACCCCTTAAGCACCAGGCCTGAAAGGCCTCAATAACCAGGTACATTTTGTAGTTTCTGCCTCCCTGCATTTGAACAGCCATAACTTTTTTATCTTTTAAGTGAAGTAGTTGTACGAGGACTTATTTTATGTGGGAGAAGTGTGTATGTTTGGAGGGAATGGTTTAAATTTACAAATAAATTACTGCAGATTATTATTTTTTTTTTTTAAAGTGTTTTTTCGCATTTGTTTTTTGTTCACCATTCACATTTCACGCTAAATAACCTGTTAGATTAATTCTACAGGTCATTACAGTCGTGTAGATACCTTTTACATATAGGTTATTTTGTCTGTGTAATCTATGCACAATATCTATTTTTATGAAACATTACTTACTTTTTTCTTTTTTTTAAAATTCCATTAACGGTTAATTATTTAACACTTTTTTCCAACACTTGTTAATGTATTAGCATACATAAATATGCTTATACATTACCTCCTGTATCAGTATAACAAAGACTGCAGTCAGGGCGGAACAGTGTGCCCTGACCGCAGGCTTCCTATACAGACTCTAGTCCCTCAGGGCTGAATGTACAGACACTGGCCAGGCTCCATCGGGTCACCAGGAGTCCCGATCACCCGATGGAGCAGGGGAATGCCCTTTGGCTATGCCACGGTCAATGAATCAAAGGGCAACATGTATGAATGGGGCTGCGCCAGTTTTCTGGTGTACTTTGAGCCAAAAAGAATATAAGAACAGGTGCACTCCAAACTTTGTAATGTGCCAAAGACACTTTTTTAATGCATCAAAGTTTAGGGACGTTCTGGGGGCATCACACCACATTCGGAGGATTAGACACATTTATGATTCTTTGACACCAAACCTAGACACAGAACAGCCAGACCAGGTTAAAGGTGGTCTGCCTGAGCCAGACTTGTCGTATTGGCTCTACACTGCGCCTGTATGTATGAACCTGCAGAAGAACAGGTTCATATATTCTGGCACATTCTACACTGCCTAAATGCCATTTAGAACTGGCCTGTCTGTGCCAACGTTCATACATGTCGCCCAAAGGGTTTAATGCCAGGGATCAGAGGCTTTCTGTGCTCCCAGGTGCTTAAAGAGAAAGCAAGCTGCAATACCCCTGTTAACGCCCTGCACCGGCTGCCGTCTAAAGCCAGCGGACGGTCGTTAAGGAGTTAAAATGGTGCTCCCTAAAGGATATACCATGAATGTCTTATAGGTGTCACAATTCTAGGACCCACACCTATCTTCGGAACAATTCCTGAAAGTCTCTATGCAGAACTGAGAAGTGGCGGCCCATGCATGCATCTGCACTGGATGTTCAGAGTACAGCAGAGCATATGTAGAACAAAATGGAGAGTAGCATGCAAGCACAAGCTTCTCTCCGTTCTGTATGAACACTCGTGGCCCCATTCTGAAGATAGGGATGGGTCCCAGAGGTGAGTCCCACACCTATCTATGATATCCTATCAATATCTCATAAATATCTAAGAGGGAAACACCCCTTTAACATTAAGCAATATATTTAGGGGGTATCGTTAAAAACGCATATTCTACATTGTATAGTGTCTATGTCACTCATTTATAAAGCGACACAAGAGAAAATGATGTAAGATGACTAGCTATATGTAGTCAATCACCTTAAATGGAGACAGGTAGTGAGAGTTATTTGGTTTGTATAAAATGCAGGCAAGGTAACCGGCACATTTTCAGGAAGTACTTAACAGTGCATCCACCACTTACCCTAATTCGATCATTCCATCCATGAACTCTTGCTTTGAAAACTCGCATTGTGTGGCTGCCTTGAATTTCCATGCAATAATTAATACACTGACACTGGCGGGATCCAAGGCCAAATCATCACAGAACTGCTGGATACCATCTATTCCAATTTTATTTTCATCCTGAGGGTCTGTACAGTAAAAGGGAAGAATGTCCAATAGTATTGTGTGCAGTTACACATTGTGCAAACAGGTACATTCATATCGGAGTTCTATCGGCTATCATTGCCAAAGGTTTAATGAATGTAGTAAAGCAGGCAAGATCAGATAAAACGATCCAGCTGGGACAGAAATAATCATATCAATAAATCAATCATTTACTCTTGACATAGTGACCTAGAGCTATCATCACGTCTCAAAATAAAATGCACACTAAGTACACAAAAAAAAAAAAAAAGAGGAAAAACTGGTTACATTGTTGGCAGTCCTCCAGGTTTACATCACAAGTGTACGCAGCACCTACTAAATAACACATCCGTGAAACTCCAATGACTAGAATGAGAAGACACCAGGATATGTGCCACAGGGTAAAATGAGTTTCATGCACATCCTGTTTCAAAGGTTCTTGAGTAAGGCATATGTGCAGACTGCTCAGAGACATGCAAACCATCCATTTCTCTCCCTGTAGAACCGGATGATGTCACACAACTCTAGGCACTTTTAAGGGAAGTAAGAGGTGTCACCTCAGACCATTCGTAATCATTTTCATCAGCGTGGTCTGTGTGCTAGACGACTGGGAAGGGTACCCGACTGGTATCTGACCTATGTGATGCATAGCGCTCTCCTTGACGTCTCCAGCATCATCGGTGGCCATCATTTCTGCTCAGAGTGAATTGACTTTCATCACTGAACGACACTTGGAGACCACTGGTCCCTCATCCAGCATTGATGCTCCCTGGCTCAGGCAAGATGATGATGCCTGTGCCTGATGGTTGGGTCAGGTTCCCTTGCCGGTCGTCTAGCACACAGACCATGCAGATGGAAATGGTTACAAATGTTCTGATGTGACACTTGGGTGCCTCTCACCTCTCTTAAATGAGCCTGGAGTTTTGTGACATTCATCATCCAGTTCTACAGGGCATTGTTTACAATGAAGCGGTCATCAGTGTGTGATGGAGCCAAAGGACGTCCACTTCTTTGCGTTTCTGTCACTCTTCGAGTTTCTCTGTTGCAACCTGCTGATTACACACTACGCGTGCACATATAGACCGAAATACACACATATATAGACAGAAATACCTGCAAACACACACACACACAAACATATGTACAGAAATATGCACGTGTGCACACACACACACACATATATATATATATACACACACACATTATATATATATATATATATATATATATATATACACACACACACATACACAATCATGTTTTATTTTATTATTTTCTTCTGTTTGTTCATCTCCCTCCCAAAGAATGAATAAAAGTTCATAGTTCAATAGTATCAATGAAATGTTTTTATTATGCAGAAGTAGTAAAACATAAAAAATAAATAAACTTTGTATCCTGTAATCATATTGACCTGCAGAAGGTAATGTAGTCATACCATATGGTACACAAAAACATAACAAAAAAAGACCAAAAAAAGGACCCTCAAAAAACCAAGCCTTCATGCAGTTGTGTCAATAGAAAAAGTTATGGCTAAGGGGATGTTCACACAGTGTTTTATAGATACGTGTTTGGGTACGTTTTTCAAACCCCAAAACGTATCTAACAATGCTCAGTGTGATTTACATTGATTTCAATGTTAAACACATATCGGCGTTCAGACGATACGTGTTTAACATACATCTTTTGGATGCGTTTAACAGATCCATTCCAATTGGCATGTCAGCAACAGACGCCCAATTTAAAACTATAGGGTGCGTTTCTGCTGCAGCAAAAACGTATCCAAACACGCAGCACACTTTGGGTACATGTTTGGATTCGTTTTACGCAGCGTTTTTAAATACGTTTTTTGGACTGAAAAATGCTGTGTGAACATCCCCTAAGGAAAGTCGAGATGAGTAAAGACCCTAAAGCACCGCATGTGCAGAGGCCCCTAACCCAATAAAAAAATTTTTAGCAGGGCGGTTTTGGTACTTACCCTTGTACCTATTATAAAGCTGCTCTAGTTTCTTTCTGTCCAATGCTCCTTTTACACTCTCACGGATATAAAGTTCAGGATTCTGAAAGAAGTTGTCTGTGGCCACATCTAGCTTCCAATCATTCTGGGACAGGCAACTTACTGCAGTCTTTTCACTGGATTGTGTGAAGATCATAAACTGACGAACTTTATCTTTCTGCGAGGATTTCAACTTGTTCTGTAGAGGACAAGATGATTGAGAGATAAATATCCGGCCTAGAACATAGAGTGCAGAGTTAATGTAATCCTCAGCCCATGACAAGCCCGTCAAACCACTATACAATACAGGTAAAGGAGATTTTTAAAACCCCACTTACATACTGGATTCTTAAAGGGGTTGTATCATTTCATTAAATGGTCTTCAAATAATGGGGACATTAAAATAAACAATTTTTGCAATTGGATGTATTTGCAAAGCTGTCTCGTTTTCACGGGACCCTTTTCTTCTGTTTCTGTAAACACTGTTCCCCATACCGGGGGGTTCTTCCCTTCTTTCATTCTTTGGCTGACGGCTCTACAAATTTTTCATTCAAAGTAAGGGACCGCAAAATTTTAATCTGCAAGCCAGCAAAAAGAGGCACTACCCCTGCTTTACAATCAAAAACAGCGAATTTGGCTTTTGGTGCCAAATGCAAACAAAACAGAGCATTAGGTGCCTCTCTCACCAAGTAAGGGCCCGACAGCAATTTCACTCTGCACAGCCAGAAGAAACAAAAATAATAGAGGGCTTTTTACAACAGAAAACAGCAAATTGTGCCTCGTTTAAAAGCCCTGATGTAAACATAGAAGGGAGATCTTTTGGTGCCGGGGGATTTTTAGAAGACTGGAAATTCAATTTTAACAAACTCCGTTGTGAAGAAGAACAGGCTGTTTTTTGTAAACATACTTACAAAATAAGACTGCATTTGGAGAATGACACAGTGACTGGGACTCAGAAGGGGGGGGGTAAGCCTCGGGAGGGGAGCATAACAGCTGGAGGGGGGAAATGCCCCGAATTTTTAGAGCTGGGAAAGGAGAGCGCAATGAAACACACGAACTGAAGAAGCGATACATCCCCTTTAACCCGCCTTGGTGTTTGAATCCTAAACGCCCAATACAGGAGCTATTCTCTTCTCCATCCCCCTGTCCTTGTGTTTCTATATCTTGTCTGGATGGCATATCTCTTGTGTGGTATTTGATCATGTTCTCTTTATGTGAGGTTCTACACATTATACAGTCTTTACAATCACTCACTGTATTCTGAGAATTGATTTCAATGCTTTATTTTGCAAAAAGTTGTACCAATCTCAATTCTTAGGCTATGTTCACACGGTGTAATTGCGGGGCGTACAGTATGCCCCGCAATAACAGCTGGTGTTTGGGAGTCACGCTGGTCGGGATACCCGGGGGGTGGGGAGCACCAAAACCCCCCCATAGACTGTCCTTTTCATGTCACTTATCTCCCCGGGCGTTTTCAAAAACGACATGTTTTTAACCCGGGGGGAGGGGGCGAAAACCATAGTTACATGAGAACTATGGCTTACCATAATTTCGGTGCGCATCTCGCTCGTATTAGAACGCAAATACAACGCGAAATGCGCGCCGAAATTTGACCGTGTGAACATACCGTTATAGTATTTCATTTGTTTGATATAAACTGAAAAACTTAATAAAAATTTATATTGAAAAAAGAAAAAAAACACTCACAAGCAGAGGTAAATATGACATTGGCTTTCAGAGCAAGCTTCTGACTAGTGATGTGCTTCGGATTGAATGATACGCTTCCTTTTCCTGTCCGACTGGCAGACTGCTGATTGTGGGAAAATCATACAACCAATCTCTGGCACAATTAGAGGTGGGCCAAACTGGCCTGATCCGCATATCGGAGGTTCATAGGTTGTGTTTTTTATTAGCATTTCTAAAAATGCAGATGTGACAAAAACACGGGCATTTTTTTAATGAGCTGAAATCTGGAAAGACGTCACCCGGTGTTCAGAATTTGAGTAGGCTTTGTTCACCTGGCGTACTGTGGTGCGTACCTGTGCACGCCAATGCAAGTCTGCGTACTTTCAACAGCGCTCCGGCCGGCCTCCTATTATTTTGTTTTCCCCGGTGACGTCACTTCTTTTCACAGGTGAACAGTATGCACCGGGGAATACGCAGGTTTAACACAGCAATCAATGAATGGTATGAATTTACCGTATTTTTGGGAGGTACTTCAGGCGCAATTACGCACTGAAGTACACCCGCAAATAAATCTTGTGAACATACCCTCGTCAAAAAAAACATACAAATTTTTAAAAACGAAAGAGTTCCCTGCGTACGCAGGGCCCAAAAAGTTTTGGAAGACACAAATGTTATATTTTCACATATCTGTTGCCCCTGGTTTTTTGTGTTTTTGCAGATGTTTTTATCACTACAAAAATTTACAAGGCAATAAATTTTTGATTAACAAAACTTTTATTGAAAATTACATTGATTAATGCGAAAGTCAATTTTTGCAGTTTTGACCCTTCTTCTTCAGCCTCGCAGTTCTCCCTGGCATCTCTCAATCAACTTCTGGACCCAAACCGACGAACGTCCATTCTTGCACAATCAAAGCTTGAATTTTTTCACAATTTGTTTGGTTTTTGTTTGTTCACCCCCCCTTTATGATTGACCACAAGTTTCAATGGATTTAAGATCTGGGAGTTTCGGCCCTGGACCCAAAATCTCTTTTGTTCCCCAGCCATTTTTATCACCTTTGCTTTATGCAAGGTCTCCATCATCTGAAAAAGGCTTGTTATCACCAAACTGCTCTTGGCGGGGTTTAAATTGCTCTTGGAGGACTTCGGTACCATTTTTTATTCAGGGTGTTTTTTAGGCAAGACTGTTAAGGCCAAATTCCCTGTGGAAACAACCCCCCCAAGAATGGTTTTGGATGCTTTACAGTTTGGGATAACCCGAAAGGTGATCGCTCACCTTGTCTTCTCCAACAAGGTTTTCCAATTGTTCCAAACATTCGGAAAGGGGATTCACAGAAAATGACTTTTCCCCAGTCCTCAGCAGTCCACCCCTGTACCTTTGGCAGAAAAACATCGTCCCCATGTTTTTTTTGGGGAGAATGGCTTCTTTGCTGCCCCCCTTGACACCAGGGCCTTTCCCATGAGTCTCCGCATCTCACAGTGCGTGCGCTGCATACACCTGGCCCGCTGCCATCCCGAGCAAGCTCGCCGCTGTAGCCCGAAGCTGAAACCTTTAAGAGACGGTCCTGGCGTTGCTGGTCTTTTTTTTGGGGGGGCCCCGGAGCCTTTTTGGCAACAATGGGAACCCCTCTCCTTGAATTCCTTGATGATCGATAGATTGTTGACTGAGGTCAATCTTTTTAGCTGCGATACCTTCCCTGAAGGCCTTTTTTGTGCAGGCAATGAGACTGCACGTTTTCTTTAGAGTAACCGGGGGTTAACAAAGAGAAACAATGATTCCAGCACCAGCCTCCTTTTAAAGTGTCCATGGTGTGATTCTTACTTAATCATGACAAAATTATTTCCAGCCCTGTCCTCATCAACACCCACACCTGTTTAATGGAGCAATCACTGAAACATGTTAGCTGGGCCTCTTAAGGGGAGGCCCGCAAATGAATGAAATGTGTTTTGGAGGAAAAAATTCATTTTCTAGGGAACTATTTACTTCAATTAATGCTTTTTAACTGATCCCTCTTTATAACCTTCGGAGTATATGCAAATTGCCCTTTTAAAAAATATCATAACTTGTAAAAAATTTTAAAATTTTTATATTCCAAAACTTTTGGCCCTGTGTAGAAAAAAAAACATCCTGTGGTAGGTGATGGAGGTATGATCGTGAGGGACCAAACCGTTCACAGGAAGTCCCTGTTCCTCCTTAGAGCCCATCTGAATAGTGTTGGTCACGCACACCTGTTTCACCAATTTTTTCTAGGGCTGAGGGGAATAATCGAGAGGTGTACTAAGCTGTTTTCGGACAGCCCCATAGACACTGAATGGAGCAGCGGGGTGTATGTGTGGCCACCTCTCCATTCAATCTGCTCCATACTGCAGTGAAGAGAAATGCGGGTTCGGGAACCCCATTCTAGAGACAGGATGGGCTCCCAATAGTCATACATTTGTGGATAGGGAATTCATCTTTTTGTGGGATCTCCCCTGGATATAGCCCTTCCAGTTCGTGTATGGCTGCTTCTAAGTCGTGATAATTGTTAGGAAGTCTTAGGGCCGGTTCACACGGCTTTTTTCAACCGAATTGTGGGACGGATCCCCCGCAATAGGGGTTTAATAAGGGGGGGGGCGCGCCCCCCCGGCCCCCTTTTAAATTTTTTTATCCCCGGCGCGTATTCCCCCCCGGGGTAAAAACCGGGCACTGAGAGACGGAATCCAAGTTTCCTTTTTATGAGAACTGTTGGGTTAAACCGTAATGGCTGGGGCTTTCCAGCCGTTTTTGCAGCACAGTACGGCGCGCAATACGGCTGGGAAACCGTCCCCCAAAAAAAGCCCCTGGGAACGGGGCCCCTTTTCACCGGCCAAAAACCCCCCCACCACCTTTCCCTTTATCCTTCGGTCACTGGGGAACAGAACCTTTTTAAATCCAATCATTAGCTGGCCTACTAACACCTCAACACAACTGTGGTTGTCATTACAGAGATGTGAATGAGGCCATGGAAATTTGTACCTTTTAAAACCAATGCAGGATTTAAAACCAATTTGGGAAGTTTTCCAAAACCAAATTTCCTTGAGAGGGGGTTTTAGTCTGAAAAGGACTCCTATGAGGGAACATTTTTGTGTTTTGGGACTCACCTGTAAATTGGGGGCCCCTTTTCGCAAATTTGGGGGGCGGGGCTTAAACAATTTTTTTTATCAAAAAATCAAATAAAAGTCCCAGGTTTTTTCATATTTTCCTTAGCAGGAAAAGTTTTTCCCCCCCCCCCCCCCCCCCCCCCCCCAAATTTTCCCCCAATATTCCTTATTTTTTTCACTTAAATCCCCTTTGTGTGCCACTGATTTTGTATTAGATGTATGCTATTTCCTTGGGCCCTTTTGCACCTATGCCCAACTTTTTTTAAAATATATTTTGGGGGTTAGTGCACCCGGCCCCAAACCAAATTTTTTTTTTTTATGGATTCGTACAAGCTGCTCCTTCCCTTAATACCCACTGGCACAGGCTTTAGAATATTGGCAGCACAGTTTATTCAGAGCGGTTCATAGATACCTACACAGTCCTAACCTGTCAGACAGGTCATGACATATAAATAAACTGGGACAGGAAAGCACTTCATAACATGCATACAAACCACTGCTCAGCAGTAGGGTTACACCACTACCTCTCATACACGCTAGGTACCCCACGGACTGCACCTGGGGCAGAAACCACCTGTTGTAGCTGAAGGTTATGGTGATGTATTATCCGCTTAAAAGCCGGGCCCCCGTCTTTTTGCCCCTCGGCTGGTGCAGGCCGTCGCTACATAAAAAAACTTTTGGCGTCGCTTGGGAGACATCTGAGTTTGGTTTGGGACCCGTGCCGGCAGCTGGGTCCCCCCGGCACTGCGGCACGGGGGCCGCAAAATTTTGCTATCCTGCACGAAAGGCAAAAGACGTTTTCTGTAACAACGACCTGCACCAGCCGACGTCAAAAAAACCCGTTTTGGGGTCATTAAGGGGGTTAATTAAATTTTTCAGAAAAAGGGAAAGGACGGGACCTTTTTGTACTTTTGGGGTCTTCTCACATGATTCGGGGGCGATACGCTGAGTAAAGGTGAGATTTAAAATGGTTTTTGCCACTTCGTAACCCAAACTCCCTTTCCCTCCCCTTGTAGTTCGCTACGAGCCGCCCATGCATGTGCAGTGCTCTCCAATTCATGTCTAGGGGAAAAACCAAACTAGCCCCAAAACCCGGGTTGGGATTCAAATGCCAAAAGAAATTTTAAAAGGGAGAACTGCAAGAGCCCGCCATATCCCCTTTTTCTGAACCGGCTTTTCAGCGAACTACCCCCCCGGCCCCCCCAAAGGGGGAATTTTTAAAAGGGGACTAATTTTGGCCCTTTAAAAGTACCCAATTGGGGAAAAATAAGAAAAATTGCCCATTCAAACCCTTTTTTTTAGTAAAAGGGGGACTAAAATCCCTAAACGTACCCCAAAGGAAACAAAAAAAAAATATGCCCCCTTCACCCCTTTTTTTTAGTATAAGGGCACATTATTTTCCCTAAACCCTACCCAATGGAAAACATAAAGAAATATGCCCGTTTTTTTCCCCCCTTTTTTAGTATAAGGACACCGGGTCAAAACGTACACCTTGCTATTTCACATTTACAAGCGGCAAAAAATACCCTCCACCATTGCTTCTATGAGATTCTTATGTGCATAAATGCTTTATGAATTGACAAGATTTACATTTACACACGCATTGCAAAATAAACACCACAACTAAACATCTAAAATACGCCCTCAAAGGAACGATACCGCTTTTTCCCTTTCAAAACCAAAGAGAAAGGGGGATCTGAAGCATATTTTTTTGGGGGGTATTTCAGTGCAAAATTTCGCACCAAAATTTTGTTCCCTGTGAAACATACCCTTACATTTTTTAAGGCTGGGCAATCTGGCACAAGTTATAACAATCTAGTTTAAAGGGTTAGTTCGCAAAGGCTTATTTTTGGGGCGCATTTTCCCGCGTATTTTGGGCCCTTTTACTGGGGAAAAAGCGCCCCATAATTACGGGAATCCATAGCTCCCCATAGAGAACTTTGGGGGTTACGCCCCTCCCTGTTCGAAACATACGGGGAAACAAAGGTAGACAAGTGACAAGTCAATTTTGGGGCCCGGGGGGCCGCCGCCCCCCGCGCCGTGGAAGTAAACGCTGAACCCCGGTGTCCCCCAAACACACTAATGTAAAGGGGCCACAGTACAGCATGTGAACATAGCCTTACAAGCAAACCAAAGTTTTTTTAATTGTACCCCACCATTCAGAAACTGTGGGCCCCAATTTGGGAACCTGTCTTTTACTGCCCCCGCCCAAAAGCAAACTTTGCCAAAAAAATCCTTTCAAAAACAACAAAAACCCGGTATTTCCCCAACCATCAAATTTTTAAAATATAAAAAAACCAATTTTTTTTATTTTAGCAATTAAAAAAACCAAGGCCATGCCCGTAGGGCAAAAAATTAACAGCAATTAAAAAGGGCCCCTTTTTTTAGCGGGCCCCAATTTTTGGGAAAAATGACGTTCTTGGTTGTAGGATACCCATCAGTATAACTATTAGCAGGAATTTTTTTTTTATCTAGTCTAATATGAAACCTTCTAATTTTGCTGGGTTACTTTTTTGGGAATTTTTTTCCAGCAAAAATTTTACCGAATGGCGTCCGGTGTCGTCACGCCCCTTTACAGACAAGACACACCCCCTTTTATTGGGGGGCAACACCTTTTTAAAATGGACGAGGAGGAAAGGGTCTTGGGAAAATTGTCTAAAAAAAATATAAAATTTAGAATGAAAAAACACCCCTTTTTTTGTGCTACAAATGGGCCCCCCGAAATCCCAAAAACCCAGTAAATGTGCCTCAACATTCTCACCATACAATTGGGCCTTTCCGGGGCGGTCTTATTTGGTTCCCAGAAAACTGGTAAACGGGCAGCTAAAGGGGATTGTTGGGAAAAACCCAAAACCCAAACAAAATGAACCCTTGTAAACCTCCTGTATTATGAGGTTTCATGTAGGGGATTGGCGGTCTATGCCCTCTCTGCGTACAGTGCAGTACTACATTTCCTGAACTGCTCCTTTCAGTATTAGTGAAGGGGGCAAGGGAGTTTATTGGCGGTCAAAAGGGGCCCCTCAAAAGTAAAGTGCATTAAAATACAAACCTGTAAATGCTTTTTACCTGTATTTTGTGAGGTGCTTTCAGTGGGTTGGCGGTTTTAATGCGCCCCTCCCACAGTAAAAGGGGCCCCGTTTAAAACCAAAGTCCTTTAAGCTCTTAAAATGTATTATGGGAGGGATGTAGTGATTGGCGGTCATCGCGGGCCCCTCTTTCATTTCAGTGGGGTACAACAAATTTCCCGTACTGCTCTTACAAGGTTTTTAGTGGGGTGCATGCATGATTGGCGGGCATACGCCTCTCTACAGTACATTTCAGAAATAAAATGTCCTGCACTTTCTCTTAAAATGTATTAGTGAGGGCATTCAGTGAAATTTGGGGGGGTCTATAGCCCCCTCTCACAGTTTCAGTCCCAACTTTCATGTCCTGTAAAATGCCTTACATGTATTAGTGATGGGGCATGCATTTATTGGGGGTCTAATAGCGCCTTTTCTACAGAAAAAGTACACATGCCCCTTTTTACGCCCCTTAAAATTTAAATTTGTTAGGTGCAAAAGTAGTGATTGGCGGTCTATAGCGCCTCTCTACAGGAAAAGTGCAGTAGTACATGGGCCCCGTTTCTGCCTTACATTTATTAGTGAGGTTTCATGTATGATTTTGGGGGTCTAAAGCGCCTCTCTACAGTAAAAGTGCATGTTACATGTCCCGTACGGGGCCCTTTTAAAAAGTATTAGTGAGGTGCAAGAAGGGGATTGGCGGTTCCCAAGCGGGCCCCTCACATTTCAGTGAGGTACTAAAAAGTCTTGGGACTGCCTTTCATGATTTTGTGAGGGGCAAAGTTTGTGGGTTGGCAGGGCTTAGCTTTCCCCCTCCAAAATAAAAATGCGCTTTTTTCCGACCCGCTCTTCCCTGTAATTTTGTGAGGGGCATGTAGTTATTGGCGGGGCTATACGCCCTCTACAGTTTCCGTTTCGGTTTTTCAAAATGCCTGTACTGCTCTTACATTATTAGTGAGGTGCATGAAAAGGGTTGGTCTCTATACGCCTCTTCTAAAAGTACAGTGGGATACTACATTCCCCGTTTCTCCTTGCATGAAAAGGGAGGGAAAGCATTTTAATTTGGGGTTTTTTAGCGCCTCCTACAGAAAAATCGGTACTACATGTCCTTTAACAGGGTCTGACAAGTAAATTTCCCGAGGTGGGGAATTTCAGTATTTGGGGGTCTAATAGCGCCTCTCTACAGTACGTTTAGTAAATTTCAAAGTTCTGTACTGCTCTTTTCATGTAAATTTGTGGGAGTGGCCCTGGGGAGTATTGCCAGTCCCATAGGGGCGCTCTCTACAGTACAAATGGGGGTTTTGTACAGTCCTCACTGCCTTAAAATTTATTTTTTGAAGGGGTAAGTGTGATTGACGGTCCCAAAACAAACCCCTCTAACCAAATACAGTACTACCTGTCCTGTACTGCTCCTTTCATTTAATTAAAAGAGGTGAAAAAAAAAAAGTATTGATTGGTGTTTTAGTACTCCTCTCTACATACAGTGCAGTATTCATGTCCGTACTTCTCTTTCTGTATTACGAGGTTCATACAGTGATTGGTGGTCTAGTAGCGCCTATCTAAGGTAAGTGTGGGGAATACATTTTCCCGTACTTTCTCTTTTCCTGTATTAGTGCAAATGCAAGAAGTTATTGGGTTTTATACTCCTTCTACGTACAAATGGGAAACTAACATGTCCTGTACTGCTCTTACATGTATTTTCCTGCATGAAAATTAATTTGGGGGTCTAAAGCCTCCCCCTCAAAAGAAAGTGGGGGCACTACATGCCGAACTTCCTTACAAAAAATTAGTGCATGCATGAAGTTATTGGTGGCTAAACTCCTCTCTACAGTAAAATGCGGGGACTACATGTCCGGGACCCGCTCTTTCATAAACAATTTTGGCAATTTAGGGTGCATGAATGATTGGGGGTCAAAGGGACAGTGCAGTACAATGTCCCCTTTAACAAACTCTTACATGTATTACTGTATTGGGAATTTTGGGAATTGATTTGCAATAGCACCTCCTACAGTACATTTCAATGCTACAATTTTCCTATACTGCTCTTTTTAAAACATTACCGGGCTGTGGAGTAGGTAACCAAACCGACTTCCCATACAAGGGGACATTTTAAGGGGATAATTTTACTTTATTTAAAAAGGGAAAAAACATGCTTTTTTTCACCTTTTGTAAAAATATTCAAGGGTATTTAGGTAGAAAAACACCCACAAAACAGAATAGTAAGGGCTTTTCACATGGCGTTTCACTTTCCGGGTTACAAGTGCTTTAAAAAGATTTCCTCGGGACCGACAGGAGGGGCCCAGAGACCCGGGGCTAAACAATTAACAGTGAGAAATTTTCACTGCGGGGGTATGAGGGGAAAACGCAGCGGGGTTTCACATGCAAATTGCTGCTGCTTGCCGGGCCCCCCCCGCCTGTCGGCTCCGTCTTTTAAAAGAAATTTCTTTCCCCTAATTTTAAATTTGGAAACCGTAAAAACCCACCCGACAGGCAGGGGGGGAACACGCAGCGGCGATCTCAGGAACACCCCCTGCGTCTTCCCCCCCTAGCCCGCAGTGAAAAAACTCACGCAAAAAATTAAAAATCTGTCTCTAGGTCCTTCCCCTTTTGGTTTCCCCCAGACCACTTAAAAAACGGGTTTTAACATGGATGAAAACCTATTGAACAAGCCCTAACAATAATTTTTTAACCCTTTTTACTTTTAGGCTCCCTCCTCCTCCCCTCCACTACAGCTTTGTACATGGGGGCTTTCTGTGATTTTTTAAAACATCATTTTTACCAAAACTTATACATAAATTTGACTTTCAAGTTTTAGCCCTCTTTTTAGTTTTTGGGAGATTCTTTCCTGTAAAATGGGATTTTTTACGTTTTTCTCCTAAAAAAACTAAATCTTAATTTTTTTTTTTTTTGTTATAAATTTTTTAAATCCCCCTTTGGCTTTCCCGCCTGTCTGAACCCTTCCGGGGTCTGGATCCCGATTTAACAGGGCCCGGGGGGAAGCTTATCCCCGGTCTCTGCTTAACCCCGTTTCCCCAAAATTGAAAAGCATATGGGCCCTTGGGGAAAAAATACAAATTTTTTTTTTCAACCCACCCACAATTTTCGACCCGTGTTGAAAATCGGGGGGCTTTTTGGGAAACACAGCAACTCTAAATTCATTGTCATTGAACCATTTTCCCTTCCCCCAACCTTGATGTCTGCTTCACCGTTTCCCCCGCTGGAACAAATAAAGTCCCCCCTTTTTTTACCCATAGAAATCGAGTATATGAAAATAACCCCTCTTTTAAATGCTCACATATACTCACATTGAGGTCACCATCAAACCTGGGCAAGTACCCAACATTTTTTGGCTGTGAAACATTCCCCCCAAAACAGGCCCTTTCCCCCACTGAACTTTAAAAAATTCTTAAAAATTTTTCCCATCCATTAGCCCCATTTTCCCCTTTATTTTTCTAGACCCCTTTCCCCCCTCAGAGCCCGGTTTTATTGAAATTTCATCTCATTTTTGCTCCAAATTCCCTTCCCCTTTCCCCCCTCTTTCATTTTTTTGTAAACCTTTGCCCACGCATTTTTATGAAGAAATTTAATTTGAAAACTTCTTTTTTTTCCCCTTTTTTCGGGGCCCTCATTCCAGACCCGTGTAAAGGCCGGTTTCTTGCAAGGGCTCCTTTATGGTTTACAAAACCCCCTTTAAGCATACGAGCCACCTCCACCTGCTGTGGGCCTGTTCCCCTTTTGAAAATGATAGAAACCAAAAGTGTTGGCCCCCGGGTTTTTTTAAATGGGAAAAATTTCCTGGGCGTCAAACCACCTTTTGGTTTTTAATGAATGGGTTGGGGCTTCATTACAAATTTTTCCCGCAGGAAGGGCCCACAGATGCAGTTTTGGGAATTTTTTTGGCCCCCCAGACCTATCAAAAGCTTGGGTGGGAAAGCGGTTTTCCCCCTTCTTTTGGAAAAACTTCCCCCCCTGGCCGCTCGAACCATTGAACCTTTTCACTTGGGAATCAGCCTAAAACCTACTATTTAGGGAAATTTTTAGAACAATTGTTAATTTTTGTACAAAAACAAGAAGAAAAATAAATTTTTCCCACCACCAAGCCTAAGGGAAAAAAATGCAAGAAACCCCAGAACAAATCATATTCTAAATAGTTTTCCCTTTAAAGTTATGTATGAGGGAGCCAAGATGATTTGGGCTAAAAAGGGGATAGCCGCATTTCAAAATGTAAATTGGGTTTGGGGAATATGGAGCCTGAAAGTCCCCAAAATTTTAAAAAATTGTTACCCTTTTTCCTTTTTTCAGGTAAAATATGGTTTAAAGGGTAACGACTTTAAGAAAAACCAAAAAACTTTTTTTTTTAAATTGTAAAAGACCTCCACCCCCAACCATTTTTCCTATGGACAGACCCAAAACCCCGACAGACGGAAAACACCATAGGGCCCCAGGGGCCATCCCCCGCCTAGGACAAAACCCCCCCACCCGCAATAGGGCCCCGGGAAACACCATAGGCCCCCGCCGCCATTTTCCCTCCTTTTGGGACGGACCAAAAACCGGGCAGAAGGGCGCACCCCTAGACCTCCGAAAACCTTCCCTCCTTTGGACGGACCTATACCGGACAGAATTTAAAGCACCAAAGGGCCTCTTTCCACCCATCTCCTCCCATGGAATTAACCCCACACAGACAGAAAAAGGGCGCACCATTTGGGCCCCAGCCGCCAAACTTCCCTTTGGACGGACCTTATACCGGACAGATTGGAAAGCACCATAGACCTTTGCCCCCATCCCCCCTATGGGCAACCCAAAAGCAGACAGATGGGCCCCACCATAGACCTTTCCCCCCCAGTCTTCTTCTATGGGCGGACCCAAAAACCGGACAGACGGAAAACACCCATAACATCCCCCCCACCACCTCCCCCTAAGGACAGACCTCACCGGGAAAGGGCGGACACAAACCCTAGAAAATCCGCCACCAAACCCCCTCCTAAGGACAGCCCCCACCGGGGCAACGGGAAAAAAACACCATAGACATCCGCCACCACCTCTTCCTATGGAAAGACCTCACCGGACAGACGGACGCACCATAGACCTCCGCCACCACCTCTTCCTATGGAAAGACCTCACCGGACAGACGGACGCACCATAGACCTCCGCAACCATCTACTCCTATGGACAGACCTACACCAGACAGACGGACACACCATAGACCTCCGCAACCATCTACTCCTATGGACAGACCTACACCAGACAGACGGACACACCATAGACCTCCGCCACCATATCCTCCTATGGAAAGACCTCACCGGACAGACGGACGCACCATAGACCTCCGCAACCCTCTACTCCTATGGACAGACCTACACCAGACAGACGGACACACCATAGACCTCCGCCACCATCTCCTCCTCTGGACAGACCTACATCAGACAGACGGACACACCATAGACCTCCGCCACCATCTCCTCCTATGGAAAGACCTACACCAGACAGACGGACACACCATAGACATCCGCCACCACCTCCTATGGAAAGACCTACACCGGACAGACGGACACACCATAGACATCCGCCACCACCTCCTCCTAAGGACAGACCTCACCGGACAGACGGACACACCATAGACCTCCGCCACCCACTCCTCCTATGGACAGACCTACACCAGACAGACGGACACACCATAGACCTCCGCCACCATCTCCTCCTATAGACAGACCTCACCGGACAGACGGACACACCATAGACCTCCGCCACCATCTCCTCCTATAGACAGACCTCACCGGACAGACGGACACACCATAGACATCCGCCACCACCTCTTCCTAAGGAAAGACCTCACCGGACAGACGGACGCACCATAGACCTCCGCCACCATCTCCTCCTATGGACAGACCTACACCAGACAGACGGACACACCATAAGCCACGCCGCCATCTCTATCCTATAGACAGACCTACACCGGACAGACGGACACACCATAGACATCCGCCACCACCTCCTTCTACGGACAGACCTACACCAGACAGACGGACACACCATAGACCTCTGCCACCACCTCTTCCTATGGACAGACCTACACCAGACAGACGGACGCACCATAGGCCTCAGCCGCCATCTTCTCCTTTGGACGGACCTATACCGGACAGATGGACGCACCATAGACCTCTGCCACCATCTCCTCCTATGGACAGACCTACAGCAGACAGACGGACACACCATAGACCTCGCAACATCTACTCCTATGGACAGACTACACAGACAGACGGACGCCATAGACCTCCGCCACCATCTCCTCCTATGGAAAGACCTCACCGGACAGACGGACGCACCCCTAGAACCCCCGCCCAACCCCCCTTTCCCATGGACAACCTACACCAGACAGACGGGGCCACCATAGAAACCTCCCCCAAACCCTTCCCCCTTTTGGGCAAAAACCCCACCGGGGCAGGCGGACCACCTAAAAGACCTCCCGCCACCCTTCTTCCTATAAAGACCTCACCGGACAGACGGACCACCATAGACTCCGCCCCCAAACCCCTTCCATGGGGCAACCTAACCCGCCCCCGGAAAACAAAACTTTACCCCCCTTTTGACCGTCCCCTGGAAACCCTCCCCCCCTCCTAAAGGAAAACCTCCCAGGGCAGACGGGCACACCATAGACCCCCCGCCACCCCTTCCTTAACGGACAGACCTCCAAAGGGTGACGGAAACCAAAGACCCCGCCCCCAACCCCCTTCCCCAAAGGAAGATAAAACCCAAAGCGGAAACCCTAGACCCCGCCCCCAACCCTTTTCTACCCAAGACAAAAACCTACAACCCAGGGCAGAAATTACACAACCACCCCATAGACCCCCGCCCCTCTCCTTTCCTTTTAGAAAGACCCCACCCGGAAAACGGACAACCAATGCCTCCGCCCCAACCCCCTTTCCCAAAAAAGGAAAAACCCCCACCGACAGACGGACCACCTAGACTCCCCCCACCATTCTCCCCCCAAAAGGGCAACCTCACCTATTGGGGACCCAAAAAATGGGGAAAAATTTGGTGTCCTGGGGTCTTCCATAACAGGCCCCCCTTTTTGTACACCCGGGGGCCCGCACAGCCCCCCACTTTCTGCCACCTGTTTACGCTGCCCGTCACCCACAGACAACATGAGCCGGGCAGGGTGAGGCCCAAAAACTCAGGGCACAACAGGCCCGGCCCGCCCCCGCCTTGGGTTTGCAGCATCCCGCCCGTGGGCCCCCCGCCCGGCCGCATCACGCCGCTTCCCCCTGTGGAAGGGCTGGAGGCCCTGCGGCAGGGGGGGCCTCACTCACCATGTTGGTGCTCGGCCTCCCGGTGAGTGTGAGTGGTGCTCTCCGCTCTCACGGGCTCTCTGCGATCTCGCTCATGCGCAATGAGGCTGCGGCCTGCGGCACGTACGGAGGATGAGGCCGGTACCGGCAGGCGCTCCGCACCGGGGACACCCAGCAGGAGAGGCCGCCAGGAGACAGCTGCGACACAGGGGGCGGAGAGGGGGGCAAACCGCCGGGGGGGCCCCACTGCTTCGGAGGCCCCGCAACGGGATTACAGGCAGGGAGGGCGAGCCGGGCACAGCAGCTCTATGAGGGAAGACAGCACAACGACCCACATTATTGAACGGGTTTCACTTTAAAATACAGGGTGTATCCCGGACTACACACAGGCACGCTACTATGATGGGCCGAGAGCTGCAATGCAGACACATGTCACTCAGGCGTCAAGAAAATAAAAAGAGGGAAGTAGGTATCCACAGTACAGGAAATTTAAAAGAAAAAGACAGTGTATTCACTTTAATAGAAACCATCGTATAGTGATTATACAATTTGTACAGGTGTATTACACTTCAAAAAGTATACCATCAACATGATCATAACCCAAAAAAGACAGGTTTTTACACTTCATTAGTATACCATAGTACCAGGATAAAACAAAATACAGAAAAGGTTATTAACTTCAAATTAGATACCACGTACCGTGAAACAAATAAAACATACAGGTGTATTTTCCTTTATATGTATCCACGTACTAGTGATCATACACATATAATACATAAAGTGATTACACTTTTATGTATAACCCCT
>JAODAL010017096.1:0-78760 GCA_025379985.1 Phyllomedusa bahiana
AGTGATGTTTTCGCGTGAACTTGTTTTCTGAGTATATATCGGGATGTATTCCTCTGATGGAAGGCTCCAACATTTGCCACTGTATATCATATGATATGAATGATTTGTGATGGACCACTGTATAGTAATGGTAATGTCCTTTCCTAAACCCTTTAAATAAAAAATAAAAAAGTATGCCATTGTTTTCCAATCCGGCAGAGGTCAAAAGAGCACACCTGTCTTGTTTGGTGGAAAGATGCCTTTGGCTATGGTCCGCATAAGGGTATGTTCACACGATGTATTGCGGCGCATACAGTATTGCGATCCTATTGTAGGAGCAGGGAGAGGAGGCGGAATCCATTGTTCTCTAGGAGAACTATGGATTACCGTAATTGCGGCGCGCACCTTGCTCGTATTAAAGCGCAAATATGCGGCGAAATGCGCGCCGAAATTACGCCGTGTGAACATGCACTAAGGCTCAAGAGCTTTCCTGCTGTATATGCCAAATGGAAATTAAAAACGCAATGTTAACATAGCCTTAGCTAGATTACGCCACAACAAAGAGGTCATAACGTAAGTCACGCCACCATAAGCCAAGGTAGGAAAGCTTCTTAAACATTGATGCCCTAAGATAATCCTCTTAAGAGAAGGAAGCATAGAGAAGCTGCTGTCTTATAGCTACTCGCTTAACCCCATCTTTTCATTTACCCTTACCTGCCGATTCTGCAGGGAACCAAACAAAGGTTTGTCGTCATCCCTTAGTAAACTCTCTGAAAACAAAACAAAACAAAAAACTTGCATTATAACATATACACGAATTGATGGAAAAGAATAGGCTGACACTGGTTACTACATCCTTACCTATCGACTGTATGGTGAATGCACACGTATTCCAGGTCATCATAGGAAGACGTTGGTCACCTTCTTTAGGTTGAAGAGTCAGGCCTATGCAATACACAGTGTTGGCATAATGGACCAGCATTTCTTTTGTGCTAGAAGAGTATTGTGGCCTGAAAAAACATAAGCAAGACTTTGAGATTCTATTATAAGTAATGCGTAACTTCCCCTAAAACTTCAACAGCAGAATTAGGGCCGAAATGTTCACACCAAGTAAAAAACTTAAAGAGAACCTGTTCTGAGAGCAAGAAATGATAGAGTGAGAGTAGCAGAGCTCTGTGATATATAAGGTTATATGATAGAGGAGAGAAGCTGAGCTCTGTGATATATAGGGTTATATGATAGAGAAGAGGAGCTGAGCTCTGTGATATATAGGGTTTAATTGATAGAAGAGAGAAGCTGAGCTCTGTCATATATAGGTTATATGAAAAGGAGAGGAGCGAGCTCTGTTATATTTTGGGTTATATGATAGAGGAGAGGAGCTGAGCTCTGTGAATATAGGTTAAATAAATAAAGGAGAGAAGCATGATCTCTGTGATTTTAAGGGTTATTTTAAAAGAGAAGAGGAGCTAGCCTGTATATAAAAGGGTTATATGATAGAGGGAGAAGCTGAGCTCTGTGATATATAGGGTTTAAATATGATAAGAAGAGAACGAGCTCTGTTGATTATAAGGATAATGATAAGGGAGAGAGGCTGAGCTCTGGGGAAATATAGGTTATATGATAGAGGAGCTGAGCTCTGTGATATATAGGGTTATATGATAGAGGAGAGAAGCTGAGCTCTGCGATATATAAGGTTATATGATAGAGGAAGAAGCTGAGCTCTTGAATAAAAGGGTTAATATGAAAGAGGAGAGAAGCTGATCTCTGTGATATATAGGGTTAATGATAGAGGAGAGAAGCTGAGCTCTGTGATATATGGGATATATGAAAGAGGGAGAGAGGCTGAGCTCTGTGGTATATAGGGTATATTGATAAGGAGCGAGCTCTGTGATATATAGGGTTATATATGAGGAGAGAAGCTGAGACTGGATATAAAAGGGTTTATATGATAGAGGAGAGAAGCTGAGTCTGTGAATATATGGGTTATATGATAGAGGAGAGAAGCTGATCTCTGTGTATATAGGGTTATATGATAGGGGAAAGAGAAGCTGACTCTGTGATATATAGGGTTATATAAATTAGAGGAGAGAAGCTGATCTCTGTGATATATAGGGTTATATATAGAGAAGAGGAGCGGCACTGTGTTTATATAGGGTTAATGATAAGGGAGGGGGAGTGAGCTCTGTGATAATAGGGTTAAAATGATTTGGAACAGGATTTCTGAAGTAAAAAGCAGTGAAAATTCTAAAACAGAAAAGTAAATGTCCTGCTTAACCTGCCCACATATCGTGATTGACAGCTTTTCCTGTATAAGGGTGTGTACAGAGCAATAACTGTATATGGGCAGGGTCAACACGACTCCCACTGTGTCCTATCAGTATTTTTACTGATCCTGAAATCCTGCTCCTAATCATATAACTTTAAATCACAGGCCTCAGCCTCTTTCTTCTATCATATAACCCTATATATTACAGAGCTCTGCCTCTTTCTTCTATCATATAACCCTATATATCATAGAACTCAGCTTCTCTCTCTATCATATAACCCTATATATCTCAGAGATCAGCTCCTCTCCCTCTATCATATAACCCTATATATCACAGAGCTCAGCTTCTCTCCCTCTATCATATAACCCTATAAATCACAGAGCTCAGCTTCTCTATTATATAACCCTATATATCACAGAGCTTAGCCTCTTTCTTCTATCATATAACCCTATATATCATAGAACTCAGCTTCTCTCTATCATATAACCCTATATATCTCAGAGATCAGCTCCTCTCCCTCTATCATATAACCCTATATATCACAGAGCTCAGCTTCTCTATTATACAACCCTATATATCACCGAGCTCTGCCTCTTTTTTTCTAGAAGATTTCTGGAAGATATAAAATAAAGCTATTGATACTAGAGCATCAATAAACATCATCTGTGATATATCTTGGGCAGCAGGTCCAGGGTACCATGCCCAACATCCAGCTACCACTCCAGTGCATCCCCAGGCAAAAAAAAAAAAAAAATGTATATAGTTGCCAAGTAAATTATATAAACACACTGAACTCCCAGTCCTTGATATTTGCACTAGTGGACTGAATTAGTACCAAAGACACATTGAATCCTTTTATGTCTTGCGTTTGAATGAATAACTCTCATACATATGTACAACTTCTGTAATCCTCTACAGGAGTCCTTAGATCACGTCTACACCAAAATCAGGGTCTCAAATAAATTATATTAGTGGACAACCTCAAAAATAAAGCAAAACACCTACAAGAAAGGCTGCCACAAAAATAACACAAAATATATTTTTATTACACCATTACTCACATAAAATAAACAATAAAAACAGGAGACATGGGGGGTGAAAAGGAACCACTTTCGAAAAAAGGACGCTAAATGGTTGGATATGTGTTAAAGATACAAATATTCCTCAAGACACCGCAAATTCTACACACCTCCCAACCAACACGCCACTATAAATCAAGAATAAACATATCAATATGTATTTAATAACCCCAGTCTAATGAGTACATAGATAATACAGCTCATCAAAAAGCATGCGTACAGGACTGATTTGCTGCTGACTTTGTTTGGATTTTTCTACATTGACTTCAAAGGGAGAAAGCGAAATCAACAGGAAAGGTTTATCTAATGAATTTTAAGCAAATTTAGCTTTTTCCCATTAAAGCCAATGAAGAAACATCTGCAGTAAACTCTGCAATAAATCTGTCCTGTGTGTATTTAGCCTAAGAGAAGTATAAACAATTAATAGTAAGGGCATGTCCACACGGCACGGGTTTTCGGCTGGTTTGCAGTTTTGCAGACCGCCTGAAAAACCGTCGGAAATTAGCACAATGGGGCTCTATGCAAAACTATCTATAAGCACAATCTTCCGTCTGGTTTTCGGACAAAATCTGTGCTTGTGAATGTGAAGGGCTTTTCGCCGCTCATCACGGAGAAAAGCCGTCCACCCCCCGCGTGTAAACTGACCGGTATTTGTCCTCTGCCCTAATAATACCAATCAAGATGGTTCCTGTGTATGTGTTTTTAAAGGGAATGTGTAATCAAAAATGACTTATTATTGAACTCACGTTTTTATGTTAAACACATTTTTTAATAATTTTTGGTTATATATGTATTTTTTTTTCCATATCACTTTCAATACTTTTTAATAATTCTTAAGTCCTGCAGTTTTCACTTTGGCCACTAGGCCTAATAATAGTCTGACACTTCCTGTTCTGTACAGAAAGATTCTCAGTTGTCTGCTCATTATCAGCACAAAGAGGGTCAAACTGAAAGGAGAAACCAGTATGAAGAGATAACACAGGATCCACCAATCACAAGAGGAGATAGTCACAGTTCATCCTTTCACCTCCCTGCACACTGACTTCTTCCCAGGTCACAGAGCATGACTAGAAAACTCTCCTATAGAAGTGAATGGGACTGAATCAGTCTTAAGTCTCCTATGTGCATGAAGCTACTTTAAAACATCTCTCTGACTGCTGTTGAAGCAGTGCAAACAAGGCCTAGTGGCCAAAGTGAAAACTGCAAGACTTAAGAATTAAAAAAATATTGAAAGCGATATGAAAAATTAAAAAAAGACAACAACCAAAAATTCCTAAAAAATGTGTCTAACATAAAAACGGGACTTAAACAATTTGTCATTTTTTGATGACACATTTCCTTTAAGCTGTACATAGATGTAACCTCTGTTTTTGTCCTTTGTTTGGAATGGACAGACAATGTACAAAATAGATCTATCATTTCTTTTTTTTGTCAGTGCCCTTCTTTTGGAACTAAATCGATGCATGTATTAGTTAGCAAACCAGAAAACAATATGTAAACACTTACGGTGACTGTACCCCAAAGCTCAAGATGGATCTGAATTCACTTTGACTATCTTCACGTTTAATAAATTCAGGTGAAAAGGACTTTTCTTCTGTTAGGAAATATTAATAGGTCATAATTAGCATCCATAATCACAACTTGCACAGATTTTTTTCCAGTTTTATTAAAAGTGGATTAAGGACAAATCAGAACTCATACAATCTAGCCATAAACGTTCTTTTATAAATAATTCTAGAGTAATTAACTTTTAAACGCCATTATGTTTTTAGGTGCAGAATTATATTTATTGTTATATCTGGCATGGCCCTAAGGCTAATGGAGTTGTCCATATATTTGTTATTTTTAATGAATTTATACTGGTGGTGTATTTATAAAAAAAAAAAAAAAAAAAAAAAAAAAAAAAGATACTCACATGTGTCCTCACTTCCGTTCCAGCTTTGGCCCTGTCTGACGTCTCCCCATGTATTCAATTTACTTCCTGTTCCTGGCAGCTAGAATGTCACTTTGCAACCACCGATTGGCTGCTACAGTCACTAGACATTTCCAATTCATGGAGCTAGATCAGTGGTCTGCAAACTGCGGCTCTCTAGCTGTTGGGAATCTACGACTCTCATCATGCACTTATAAAATCTATATCAGTGGGCAAGATGGGAGTTGTAGTTTCCCAACAGCTGGAGAGCCAAAGTTTGCAGACCACTTAACTAAATGAAGTGAATGGGCACGAAACGCGTGTTCCAGTTGTTAAAGTAACTGTTGATCCAATATTAAAACCGGGAGGCTCAGCCCTGAATAATTTCCGTGCTAAACAAAGGTTATTGCTAACCCGCAAAATTTTCTAATTTTTATTTTTATTATTTTTTATTTTAAAACGCCATTGATTCCCGGGCGCTGTACATTGAGGGGGTTACTCATTTAAAAGTCAAAACGAGTACAGTGATAAGGGATAATGACAATTGGCACGGACAGAAGGAGACAGGTCCCTGCCGGAGGCTTACCAAATTTTTACAAGGAGGGGGAAAGAGACAGGAGGTGAGGGGCAGACATATGACATTTCCTGACATCACTGTTTGGAACCAAGGGATCTAAATGGTGATGTCAGGCAATGCATGCAACTGTTCTGACTGCCAGGACAAAGCAGTTAAAAGAAGACCCAAGGGGATCGTCGATAGCGGCAGCGTTGGAAAAGACGCAAGAGCGGAGGGGTGTATCAGTTTTTTAAATGTTAGTACTGCAGAACCAGCATAAATTTATGTAAAAAACAGGCGGACAACCCTTTAAAAAGAGGATTTATGGCTGTCTACAACCACCACCAGAGGGAGTTTAGGATCTTAAAGGTGTTGCCTGGTGAGAATTTTTTTTTCAATTTATTAATTTTTTTTTTATGTAAAAAGGAGCAGAAATGTCCTTGCAAAGTCATTTGTGGACAACAAGCAGTTAATGTATATTGTTTCATCTACACTGTATGTGGTAACTTTCCAAGTTCCCTTTAGTGATGCCCGCAGGAATGGATGGATAACAAGAGGGTGAGAAAAATTGGATTATACTACACAAAAAAAAAAAAGATTAAGTAGTAGTAATGGTGGAAGGAGAGATTTATGCAAAAGCTTGTAGAGCTCTCTTATAAAAACACATGCAGTCGTGAAATATAAAATATGCAACGGTGAAGAATGTTTGAAAAAAAATAATTTGAGGGGAAAAAAAAAACACATTTTAGGCATAAGGTAACATACCATTTAAATTAAATAGTCATCAAATAATAAAAAAAAGAATAAGTAGTAATGGTGGAAGGAGAGATTTATGCAAAAGGTTGTAGAGCTCTATTATAAAACCACATGCAGTCTCTTATGTCCACATGCCGTCGTGGAATATAAAATATGCAGCAGTGAAGACCGTTTGTAAAAAAAAATAAAAAATTGTTTAAAAAAAAAAAACAACACATTTTAGGCATAAGGTAAAATACCATTTAAATTAAATATTCATCAAATAAAAAAAAAAGAGAACAGTAAAAACCTTTTGAGATTTGCAGATTGTAACCAGATATCCTGGCCCCAACAACATCCAACCAGCGAGACAGTGACAATACCTCTCCCAGTAATTCAGCATCCGCACTGCAAAAAGGATTTTATACAATAAAAGTTAAGAATGACAGAGGAAAGACTGCTCCAATACATCAGACATGTCTTTGAAATTAAGGACTTGCAACTGGAAATTGCTAAAACTTCATTTACATGAAACAAGGCTCATTGGGGAACAATTACTATGGTAAATGCATCAGAACTCACAAAAATAAACCTTGCCAAACTGGTGCACACATCTTGCATCACATTTATCAAGTGATTTAATGCAAAGTAATGCTAAGGCTATGTTCACATGGCTTAAACTGGGACGTATCTCGCCCCGTATTTCGCGTCGTACAGTGGCGAAATACGAGCGCGAAAACGACCCCATCATTACAGTAATCTCACATTTTCCATACAGAACTATGGATTACGTTCTCCTCTCCCCACTCGGTTACAATTGCAGCGAGCGGGGAGAAGTGACATGTCAATTATTCACAGCATATACGCACAAGAAATAATGAATGACTATGGGCCGGCGGGCTGCAGACCCCCCCCGCCCCCGTACATACGGCGTAATTGCGGGGCGAAATACGTCCCGCAATTATTGCCGTGTGAACATAGCCTGAGGGTTGTGGCTTAACAAAAGAGGGCATAATATACAGTATTCCAAAAGTTATACTAAAATTTTGGTGCAAACTAAGCTGACCAGTAAACAGTGTGGCGTCTAAAGATGCACCAATTTAACCACAGGGCATGACCCACCATGATAAATTTGGAGCATACATGTGCAGCTCAGTGGTTAGCACTGTTGTCTTGAAGCATGGATGTCCTAGGTTCAGATCCCATTAAAGAGAATATCTGAAACGGGTTTGAATGTCCCTCCCCCCACTATTTGCATGATTTTCTTCCAGTTATTCTGGGTTTTTTTCGACGCTCCAAAAAACATATCGATAGGTTCATCTGAAATTTAGATTGGGGACAGGGAGCAAAGTAAATAACGACAACCTTGGTACAGCACTATGCAATATAACAGCGCTAGATAAAATGAATAAAATATCACTGCAGTTAAAGGGTTTGCCACGAGTAATTTTGACGTAAATCCCCAAAATGGGTTTTTAAAATCATTTCTAAATATATGGATTACAAAAATTGGGAGTCTGGAGAGCTACAGGCTCCCTTTCCCGGCCCTTGTTACTTAAAAGCCATTAATACCGACCAGGCGGGGGCGGATCTTCAGGGGGGGTTTTTTCGCAGAGCACCAACTTTTATTGATGAGGGCAGGCGGAAAAGAACTTAAAGGGCTGTGGAGAAAATGTTTTTTTTTATACAGAATCCACTATTTGTGGGTGGATTATTTGAGTGAACATTGCAAACGATCCTTATGCATGGCCTGTCTCTGGCATCCTCCTCAGCTCAGCAAGGCTTGTTTACTTTTGCTTCTTAGCAGATAAGACACTTCCTGGCAAAACCCCTTTAAATCTACACAATATTAATTTTTTTAGAAAAATCCCCCACATATTTTATTATATTACACAACGGACTACAGCACCCAATGCCTACAATACCAATGGTATAACGTGATCACGGACTGGACAATCTCGGGTTCAGCTGTTGCGCCACAACTGGCATGATGGGAATGACAGAGTTGCAGTGACACTTGCACAAAGGGCATAGATATTCTCCGCTGCCAAGGTCAAATATCAGGTCCAAATGAATACGCTGTCGTGGTTTTCACGCGGGGGCCCAAAAAAACCCGGGCGGTATAAAAGAGCCGCATAACAACACACTACAAATTACATAAAAGGATAAATTTCTAATCTCCCTTTTTTTAAAAATTTTTGCGGGGCGCTACTGTCCGTATTTATTTTAGGAAAAAAACCCACCTTTTAACAACAGTCATTTCCCAAAAAAAAACCTGGTCCCCAAACTTAATTTTTTATTACCTCGAAAATTTTACTTTACTACAATATGACCGCATTTTTTGATATTATACCTGATATAGGAAAAAAACAGATGTGGTCAAACTCCAGTGTTTGAACAGAGTTAGCAAATATTTTTCATAGGGTCTTTCCAATTTCATTAAAGGAAAAAAAAAATAATTTAAAATTAAAAAAAAAAAATAAAAAAAAAAATAAAAATAATAATAATAATAAAAAAAGCTTGGTTGGGGCTAAAATAGGAAAAAAAAAAAAAAAAAATAAATTTAAACCCTTTCAACCCCCTTTCCAGGCAGGGGCATGCCCCATAGATGACACCACGTTGACTGCTCATATGACCCTGCAGCCATGCACAAAATTTAGTGGTCTCCTCCTGTAAAAGCAGGAACGGGCCTGTCCCGGGGCGGGCATATCACAGGACCACCGATTGTGACATCAGCCGCGGAGAACACCGGTAGTACTGAAATGGGGTATGAAAGGAGAGTTAAAGGGGTTGTCTCGCTACACTGATTCATCTCACCTTAGTCCTGTTTTCTTGGTTTCCCTTTCAATTACTGGCTTCTACTGGGCGCAGAGAAGCCGGGTCTGGCTATACAACCATGCTGCACCTATCGGGAGAAGCAAACGGGGGTCTGTAGCATACGACCGAGGACCGGCAGCCCAACAAGGGGGGAAATCTAGGAAAGGTAGGCCCGGGTTAATGGACTATTTTGCAAAGGGACTTGTTTGTGGCAAGATTTTTAACAAAAAAACAATCTTTTGGGTAGACAACCCCTTTAATTCCCCTACCCCCCTATTTTAGCCCCACGCTGACCTGTGTTCAGGTTTTTTTTTTATTTTTTAAGTGAAGTGGAAAGCCCCTCTAAAGTGTAAACAATGCTCTGGATTTTAAAGGGAATCACACACAATGACAACCCCTACCCAGCACATACGCCCACATTTAGTATTGTGGTTGAGTCAAAGTGAAGGGCAGTAAAATATGCTAAAAAGGTGGCACATTTTGACTTTTTCACATCACAGCATGGACTGTAAAAATATTTAGCAAACACTTGTAAAGAGCAGGCTTAACCAGGCCCCCAAACTGCGGCCCTCCCCCTGTTGGGGGAAAACAAATCCCAAAATGCATTTGTATAATCTGTAACATGGAAAATGGGGGTTGTAGTTTCCCAACAGCTGAAGGGGGCCGTTTTTGGATGCCGGGTTAGACAAGGAACGTGGCTTGATGCATAGCGGGTCAAAATTCTGGCAAAGCACCGTTAACTGGCGTACGCGCCGTAAATAATGTGCAAATTTACTTTCTCCCCCCCGCGGCGGATTCCGCCAGGGGGAGGAGCGACGGAAAACCCCTGTTCTTTTTGAGAGCATGGAACCGTAATTACTCCGACGGATGGCCCGTATCACGCAAACCGGCCGGGGTACGGGCCCCAAACCGGGACAAAAAAAAAGCCGTTGAACGAGGCCAAACTCGAGTCACTGTCGGCACTCGGGCGCTGCATGCCCTGCCCGACAGGGACGCTTTTGTTATATGCCCTCCCGGGAGCGCAAAAAACAAACCCGATCGCTACAGTGACCGGGCAACCCTTTTCGGTGGCCGGCGCTGTAGCTATCCTTCCCCGCAGCGACCCCTCCGGAGCCACACAGGTAAAATACCACGCGGGGGAGAGAGCGAGCGCTCCCCCCCTCTCCCGCATGGACCCGGGGGGCCGCAAGCAGACTCGGGGGCCGCCCGGAGTTCCCGGGACGGGGAGCGGTGTACACCTGCCCGCGCGCCTATACACACCACCGTGCCCAAAGTGCAACAGCGAGGAGGCGGACGGCAGGGGGACGGGGCAGCGGGGAGCCAGGTAATTTTTTTTTTTTTTTTTTTAAACGGGGGCCCATACCCTGCCTAACTGCCTAGGGGGGCCCATACCTGTAAAACTACTTAAACCTGGCTGAACCACCAAAGGGGGAAATTTTTACCGCCATTCCGCCTAGGGGACCTAACCTGGCTATAACCTACCTAGGGGACTTCAACCTATGCCTCCTTGGGGGACCAAAACCCCTATAAACCTATCCGCCTATAACCACCTAGGGGGACCTATACCTGCCTAAACGACCTAAGCCGCCAGGGGGCCATACCGCCAAAAAACGACTATAACCTGTCTGGGGGGACCTATACCGCCAAAACCGCCTATGGGGGCAATTACCTGTCTGTAGCCTGCCTATGGGGACATATAGCTGCCTATACCTGCATATAACAACCTATACCTGCCTATACCAGCCTATGTGGGACATTAAACTGCCTATAACGGCCTATGGGTAACATTAAACTGACTATACCAGCCTATATCTGCCTGTGGGGAACATTAAATTGCCTATGTAATTTTATTGGTATCTATTTTTAAAATTCACCAGTAGCCTCTGCGTTTTCCACCCTAGGCTTATACTCGAGTCAATAAGCTTTCCCGGTTTTTGTGGCAAAAGTAGGTGCCTCGGCTTAGGCCTCGTTCACACGGCTTATTTTGCCGCGGTTGGCGCCGTACTGCGCGCCGGATTTGCGCTGCAGTACGGCGCCAATCCGCGGCAGCAATTACGGTAATCCACTGCTCTCATTGAGAACAGTGGAATCCGTCGCTCCTCCCCGCTCGGCGAATCCCCTTCTTCACAGCGGATTTGTGCGCTCAATACGGCGCACAAATCCGTCGGGAATAAGCCGTGTGAACACGGCCTTATACTCGGGTCGGCTTATACTCGAGTATATACGGTAATTAACAGTTAGGCCTCGTTCACACAGCTTATCTGCCGCGTATGGCGCCGTACTGCGCGCTGGATTTGCGCTACCAGTACGGCGCCCAAACCCGCGGCAGCAATTACGGTAATCCCCTGCTCTCATTGAGAACAGTGGAATCCGTCGCTCCTCCCCGCTCGGCGAATCCCCTTATTCACGGCGGATTTGTGCGCTCAATACGGCGCACAAATCCGTCGGGAATAAGCCGTGTGAACACGGCCTTAGTCTAAAAAGCCAGACAAAACAAACAAACAAAAAAAAAAAACACACCCGGCAGCACATCCGAAAAGGTGTCTCTTCTATTCACCCCAATGGCAATGTTTTAGCTCCGAATAGAGGCTCTCTCAGGTGACAAAGGCTCTATTCAGAGCTAAAACATTGCCGTTTGGGGTGAATCAAAGAACTAGTTTTTTTGATGTGCTGTTGATTTTTCTTTTGCATTGAATTCTGACCTATGGTCCAGGTCTGTAAAGGCGAGCACACATATTTTTGTCGTTAGTGCTGCTGTTTCTACTACTTTTAAATAGCTCAAGATGTGACAAAAATGCTCAAACCGCTAAAGCCATGGTGATAAATTTGCCGCATGATAAACACCACCATTCTATGGTAGTAATAATAATAAATGTTCTTGCTAACATGATGGTTCCTGTGTTCTCTATGGCATTCTCTAAGGTTGTGGACACTTACTTCTGCCAGCAGGTCACATGCATAACATGACCACAGCTCCCTGTATGGGTTCCATAAGACAACTCCGGGCTTGTAAATAGTGGATTTAATGTTTCTGTCAATAAAAAAACATTAATAGTAATCATTTTTAGAATGCTGTATGTTTTGTACAGTAGAAAATCAATTTTTATTCACAATTTTTTTGCAAATTTTTCATTTATTTTTCTTTAAAATGTTAAAGGGGTATTCTCTCCACAATGATTAGCTTTAAACATATAGGCAAAAGGTAAACAAAGATCATCACCAAATACACTGCTGTTGGGATTTTGCTTCCTTTTAGACAGAGCATTTTTTTATCTTCTGCTTGTGTACACAAAGCTTCCTTAGATTACTGACCACCTCTCTCTGCTCTAGCAGCAGTGATCGCATGGTGACATCACTCCCTGCTGTGTCTTATTAGCAGCACAGGAGCATGTTTATGCATCTTACTTACAAACCTTAACCCTTTAGAGCTCTGTAGCCTTCTGCCCTGCTGTTAAAACACCTCCAACTCCAATGTACAAGGTTCAGCTAGGACAGCATAGCAAATATGCAAATCACTGCTGTAGAATCGCCCACAGCCTGAACAAAAAGTGGGAGTCTAAAGTTGGCTGTGTAGAGCAGGCTCTGTGAAACACCATGGTGAGAAAACCATGATCTTAATTATTTTTATTATAACGCATACAGCCATCAAATCATCAGATTTCTTTTCTATAAGACTTAGGGCGACATTTCCCACCACGCCAACGTCAGATTTTTTGGTCTATATTACGCTAAAACCGCTTTTGACGCCATATTTTGGATGTAAATGAACTGTCGTACACCAACACTAGGCGCATTATATGCCGGGACCGACACATTGTAATGCGCCTAAAAATGATGCGCAAGTGTATATGTGTTAGACGCATTTCATATACTTGTAATGATAAGCAACGCACCTCCGTGCCTCGATAGGGGCATTACATACGATATGATGTACATACTATATGCTATGTACCGCAATTCTGCGCAAATCGCGGCACAAAACATTTAATTGGCAGAGTATGTAATGCACTTAATGCCCCACGGAGGCGCATAGCTTATCATTACAAGTATATGAAATGCGTCTAACACATACTTGTAAAATATGAAATGCGTCTAACACATATACACTTGTAATGATGTGCTATACGCCTCAATAGGTGCATTTCATTATGGAGGTGCCAAGCGCATCATTTTTAGGCGCTTTACATTTACTGTACAAGGTTTACCCGACGCCAGATTTTTGATAGGGTTGGACTTTCCGCCGCACTTCACACTTATTTACTGCGCCTAAAAACTGATGTAGCACCACCAATTTTTGGACATCTCGTCCTAGGTTCACACTTATGGTGCTTGTCAAATATCACATTAGTGATTAGAGTGCTTCATATTTGGATAAGCCTGAACTCCGTTTTGCCAAAATGCGGTAGCATACCCTTCTAACAAACAGCTGCCTGCCAGTCAGACTGGAAAAAGTTGCATTTCTGTCATCTCAGATGTGGGTGGGAATCCTATTGGAGGCCTTAGTGACAATGACGAACTCCGGTAACATTTGGTTTGGGCTAACCTGAATCTGAAGCGCCACACTAGTGATGCCAATAGTGCCCGATGGACCCCACTGACGTATAATGCAGGTTTTGCTGTGGTGTCCTGCATAAGGCACTCTTCTTACTTCTATAGCTGGGTGACACCTTAGTTCAGGCGTCCTCAAACGGCGGCCCTCCAGCTGTTGTGAAACTACAACTCCCATCATTCCCACTGTTATAGACTATATAAATGCATGATGAGAGTTGTAGTTTCACAACAGCTGGAGGGCCGCCGTTGGAGGACGCCTGCCTTAGTTGACAACATGTAAAGGAGAACTAAATTGTTACTACATTCTCACAAGGCGGATGTTGAGTGTATAATCCAGACCTAAAACTATGGTCAGGTTACAATGCAGTGCAAATAAATCTAATGTTCAAAATCTAATTTTTGCAAATAAATAGCACAGATTTTAGGCCTAGCTTTTGGATTGTAAATGTCAAATGCACATGATATAACTGTTTCAATACATACTACCTGGGCGTACGACAGTTCTGCCTAGGGACTGGGACAGCGTGGTGGATTTCTGAACGCAGGCAGTTAGCACCATGGTAGGTTTGTCCAGCCGTACTTCTTGCTCCTCCTGGCACAGGATGCAGGTTAGAACTTCTTTTTCAGGCACGGACGGCCCACGCTTTGGACCCAAAGTAATCTTGGAACCTTCAAAGACCGTTATTGGGCTAAAAAGAGCAACACAAATTGAATACATTATAGATGTCAGACAACATATTCTATCCAGCATTTACAGGCTGTCAAACTACAATTGTAGCATTTTAGATTGTGCCCACTGAAAAAGCATCTGGTCCTCTTATTAGCTCATGAATCCCATCCCCAGGGTGCAGTCAAAAGCCCTGGTCTACCAGCTTTAAAGGAAGCACACGTCCTGAAGGCTTGCCATGCCGCTGCTTTAAAACAAATTCTCGCCAGAAAAAAAAGAACTGAATTAAAATGTAACTTTCATAAGTGTACTTCAAAAAGACTGTAGTGATATCAGTATTGTTAGGATATGTTCACATGGTCAAATTTTGGCGAACTATGGATTATGCCTCCTCTCCCCGGGCGTACAATACAATCTGTACGTCCCGCAATTACGCTGTATGAACATAGCCTTAGGGTATTTTCGCGCATGGAAAAATCTTTGTGGAATTTGCACGTAATCTGCGTCAAAATAAAGACATGTGGGTTGCATGCAGATTTTTACCACACCATTAAAGGGGTTGTCTCGCTACAATGATTGGGTTTTAATTAAAAGATCTTTAAAAAACAAGCAGCTTTGCAATATATGTTCATTACAAATGTCCTACTGATTTTGAGTTATCCCTGGTAGCTTCTCAAATCACTATAGCCACTGACCTGTTGATTTTTAGCTCACTGGCTGTCAGTGCTGGTGACTCATCAGCTTCTGAATACAGGTCGGAGTACAGAGCCCCTCCAGCACAGTATACTTCTGTAGGGAAGGGAGGGCTCTGGCTTCTGTGTCTGTGTGGATTAACCCTGTGTGTGCCTGCTCCCTCCTGCTCTCTACACAGATTGAGGAGAGCAGAGGTGAGGCTGATATGTGGTCAGTAGGATGTGACAGCAGTGAAGTGTGTTACTATAATCATGATGTGTCTGTGGAGCTTTGACTATACTAATAGAACAGATCGGGGGCATGTGAACGGTTTATATCCCTCCCTGCTCTGCTGTATTAGTGACACATCATGATTATAGTAACACACTTCACAGCTGCCCTGTGTCTGTTCTGATGGGAGGACAGTGTTTGTTGTTGCTTGAGATGTCTGTGGAGATTTGTATGCTAAGCAGGGGGTATAGGAACCTTTACATCCCCCCTGCTCTGCTATTAGCATACACAGCTTCACAGACCTCTGGCACCATAGTCACTCATAGATCAGCCCTCTCCCTGCTGTCTCCTGACTCTGTGGAGAGGAGCAGCAAGAGTTCGGCCACAGCAGCAGCACACTGCAGCTGATTCAGCAATAAGCAGCAGATCTAGGCAGGCACACACAGGGTTAACTCTGGCAGCAAACCCCCTTGCCCTGCCCCTGCTGCATAGAAGTTACTGCAGTCTGGGGGAGGGGGTGTCTGTGGCTAGGGGAGGGAGGAGGGGGAGGAGAAGAGGAACAAAAAGCACGCCCCTGAATTCAAAAATCCTATGCTGCCAACACACTGGGGAGGCGAAAGCCTGAGTGAATAACCCCCTTTAATTTCAAGGGGGAAAAAAAAAAGGGACAAAGGGCGACATCCCCCAAATTACCAAACGCCATTTTTTGGTCTTTTTTTGCCCAAAACCACTTTTATGCCGTATTCTCGATGTAAATGAATGTTGTACCCCAAAAACAGGCACATTATAGCCAGGCCGATCATTTTTAAATGCCAAAAAAAAAATCTGTGGCCCCCCAAACGCATTCCCCTACACAAAAATGAAGTTTAGCCCTGCATTGCGCAATGCGCCTCGAAGCGATTACAACACTTCCAATGATAGCATGTGCCACAATTTCTCAATGGCCTTTTTGGGCGCTTAAGTTTACTGTAAAAGGTATACCGGAACGCCAATTTGAGGGATGGAATTTTCTGGGCGACTTTATACTGTTTTAATGCACCTAAAAACTGCCGGGCCCCCCAAATTTTCGGACTGCCCCTTTAAATTTTCGCATGAAATCCACATCTGGAAATAAATGAACAGGCCCTTAAAAAGGCTATTCCCACCTTAACTTTATGTGCACAGTGGGGTCCTAGAGACAGGCCCGCACCTATCCGAAACCGCTTGAAACTAGGGGAGGGTGGTTGCCTTTGCATTCAGAACCCCCTTGAAATGAAGGGGCTGACCACTTCTATTTCTTGAAGAGCTGTCACAATGTAAAAGGGAGACAACCAAATTTTTATAAATACACCTTTGCAGGTATTGGCTAGGGCTTATTGCCATTGATGAATTCCATGTGGGTTCACCAAAACCATGCGCAAAAAAAAAAAATAAAAATATAAAATATTTTTTTTTAAATACATGCATTAATTTTAATTCCCCCAAATTTCTCCCAGCTTCAAATTTAAGCTTAAAGGGTTGTCCAGTTAAATAAAATTATATGAAGCCAGGGTGGGAGATTACTGCTGTTGCTCAGCCACTGTCGCTCCAGAGCTTCCCGGGATTCACTCTTCATTTCCAGGTTCTCATAACACATAGAAGAGGCTCGCACTCCATAGTAACTGCAGGGGAGCAAATGTCAAGAAGCTCTAAAGCATGGGGGGAGGGAGGAGAGGAACTGGGAGGTAAAGAATTTCTTTTTCCTATTGTTCTCCACCCTGGGTTCAATCAAGTATAATTTTATTCAACTGAATAACCCCATTAGTTATATAAACACTTGCATTCCTTAATTTTTTATTTTTTTAAAGTGCAAAAAGGGATTGCTCATTTTGATTTATTTAATTGTTTTAAAAAACAATTTTTTTTCATAGTTTTTTGATGCAGCTGAGAAATGCAACATGTGATCGCAGCCTAAACTCTTAAAGGGGTTTTGCCAAGAAGTGAGTTCCTTACCTCTTATCTGCTCATGAGAGAAGATAAAGCATGACAGAGTCATGAATGGCTGCAGAGGGGGGAGGGAAGTGGGGGGTGAGCAAGGGCCCGGAAACAGGGGGGCGCTGCAAGTTTACTCAAATAATTACATTACAACCAGTGGATTCTCTATACAAAAGACACATGATCTTCCTCCACAGTCACTTGCAAGCTCCTTCATTGTTCTCTGTTACCAGATAAGAAGTGCAAACGCAAGCTCAGCCAAATAAGCTCCAGTCAGTGTCCAGGTAGTGTCTAATGTAAATGGTCAGGAAACTAAGGGGGACTGAGCAATGCTGTAGCTTTCAGAGGCGTCACTTTTTTTAATCACATATATTTAGAAAAGT
The DNA here is from genome assembly GCA_025379985.1 of Phyllomedusa bahiana. Taxonomy (NCBI): domain Eukaryota; kingdom Metazoa; phylum Chordata; class Amphibia; order Anura; family Hylidae; genus Phyllomedusa; species Phyllomedusa bahiana. Next base: position 17,803 of record JAODAL010017096.1, read on the forward strand.
GATTAAATACCCATTTTGGAGGATCCCACGTCAACATTACATCGTGGCAAAACCCCTTTAAGTAATGTGAATCAACTGCTTTCTGCTACTGACCAACCTATCAACTTTGGATTTGAAAAGGGGTCTTGTAAATTCTCAGATGTAATGCGAAATTTCAGGGATTCTCAAGTAAAGTAGTAAAAAACCAAAATCTTACTGTTCCTCAGTGGGAGAGGTCTCCCGGACTTCCTGAGTGGTGTCATATAAAAGTTTGTTGGTTTCTATAAAATTCTTTTGCATAGCGGACATCTGCGCCATGATCTTCTGGCGGTGCAGTCTCGCAGCCTCTGCCTTCCGTTTTCTTTTGTCTTTGTCCTGGGAACTCTGTCCCTAACGTCAGATACAAATGAAATAAGAAACCCACACTTTCAAACATACGTGTTCTAGATGACTGCAAAGGGACAGAGGAGTGTACATGATTATCGCAACAGGGCACTTAAGAAGCAAGCCAAATTCAATGGGGCACATTTATCAAAGCAGTTGCTCCAGAATTCTGGCACAATTTGTGCCGAAAAATGCTTTACATGTCTGACTCTACATTTATTATGTGGTTTACAAAGTTTCTAGACACTTCTGAGCCTATGTGGAAAAGGAGTGCCGTGCACCAAGATTTTGCCGCAATTATTGGCAAAGTAAATCAAAGTAAAATTTGAATAGGCAGTCTAAATATGCGCCACTTGTATCAACACTATGTTAAATGTGACACATTGTAAGACTGTCCAGGCTAAGACAGTTAGGCTATGGCTAAATGGCAATGTTAAAATACCGTCCAAGATCCGACGGCGTTTTTTTCCGCAGGCTTGCGCTACATTGACTATACGGGAATCCGGTGGAAGCTCTTACAGGTTTGAAAATCTGGTCGGTGGATTTCAAGAGCAACTGGAAAAAATCTGTGCTGTGTAGACTACAGTATGGATTTTCTATTGCTGTCTATGGAGCACAAGTTACAGTCCGATTTTTGGCGGATTCTAAATACTGAATCCACCGAAAATTCAACCAAAAACCTGTTCTGTATAAAAATAGCAAGTGTTAGGCAGACAGGAAATACAGGAGGCAGATTTATCAATGTACCAGCTATCCATGCAATTCTGAATAGATCTCACGTCACATTTGGTTTATAACTCCTCGTTTTCAAATACGCTATTATGACATTAGAACTTAAAGAGAACCTGTCACATAGTTTATGCCCCCCTTGCTGAGCCAGTGACAGACAAGCTGTGTACCGCGCTGTGTCCCTTTTTATGTAAGATGCTGGAGCTTTCGAGTATTTAATGCTCAAACCTGCAGTATTCAGCCAGAAAAGAGTCATACAAAGAGTCAGTTTTTCATTCCCCGCCCACCTGAGGCCAGTCCCGCCCACCTCAACTGATAACCCTATTACTTTGAATAGGTAGAAACATGTGAATAACTGTCAGGTGGGTGGGGCTAACACCTGCTCATGAATAAAATTTGAGCATTAAATACTCTAAAACTACAGCATCTTACAGAATAAGGGACACAGCGCTGGAAACAGCATGTCTGACTCTAGCTTGTGCTGCCCTCAGCAAGGTAGCATAATCTATGTGACAGGTTCCCTTTAACCACTGGTTTCTATAGGTTACCACCAATAAATGGTGAAATTTCATTGCGTAACCTCCACTTTCAACATAGATATAATCTTCCTCTCTTGACTGAATGAAAAGAAAATCAGGGTACAGGATAGACTTGTTATTTCTCTGCTTACCTCATCCGCTTTACCCACATCAGTTGGTGGTAACACAGCAATTGCTATCTGACCAGATTTCTCTCGCAGTATTTTCACAGATTCCAACAACTAGAATAATAAAGAACTATGACAATCAAATGGAAAAAAATTATGTATAAAAGTAGTGATGAAATCTGCCATATTACTAATGAAGGAAGCTGGGGTGGGGGGGGGGGGGGGGGCAACAAAAAAGCTGGTCACAACTGAGAACGAAGAAGTTTTTTTTTTTTATGTCATCAATATAGTCACTATTTAATATAAACCTTATGGCTTTCCTATCACTATATCTAAGGGTAAATTTTTAAAGAGACACCACCGTCAAATTCTTTGTTTCACATATTGACAAGCAAAATGTGATCATATGTAATGTATCGGTAAATATTGTTTTTTTTTAGATTATATAAAAGTTTCCTTGCATACATGACTACCTGGTTCATCTCCCTAACTTCTAACAGCCGACAGCACTGCAGGGAGGATTGCTTGACAGTTCACTTTCACTAGAGGTCAGAGAGGTACCAGCCGAACCAAATTAAGTGTGAAGAAAGCTGGAACATCCTCTCTGCTAAACAGTGCAGAAAAAGTTTAACCCACTATCCTTTTATGTATTGCTTTGGTCATTGCCCAGTCGTTCCTAGTCTAATCTTTATCCTAGGCTGGTCCAGAGAGCACTTGCAAAGAGACTACATGCAGATCAGCATGCCTTACAGCAGCTGCAGTAAAATACAATCAGTCTGCCCTGCCATTCAGAAGTTCTCCTTACTATGACAGCTAGAGAAAGGCAGCATTTTATGTCATTTTCAATTGCATAGGACTGCTAATATAAAGAAGGTGTACAGATATAGTATGCATGGGTGTTGTGTATATATGCTAGATGCCCCTTTTTCTTCCTCCTTTCTTCTGTTTTCTATCCTTTGGTTTATATGTCGTTTTGGATTTACAATGCAATTTTTGTGCTGCAAGATGCTAATGGTTTAAATATCAAGTGTTAGCTGGTTATGGCATCTAAGTGTGGGATCTGTTACTACTGGTTAGAACCCAACTAAGAACCCAGTGTGAGATTAGAGACGTGTCACAGCATATGTCTTTTTAGTTAGTTTTTAAGTTTTTTAATTGGGTGCCATAAACGAAGACGTTTTAACTACAAGGATGAGTGCTGGAACGGACTAAGGTAATTACACCACGTACAGCCGGGTGTCTCTTCCCTGCACCGTTCACTATTGGGACAGGACAGCACTACAGGACTTTGGTGAGCGGACTAGTGTGTGCTTTTTTTTTCTTTTCCTATAGTGCAGGCAGGGTACACATTAAACTAATAAGTGTTGAGTATAACGTCTTGAACGAGTCTAGAGTCAAAGGCAGGAGCTGGATAATTAACTTAGCTCTAATAATGTATTATGTGCACCAACCAGTTTTATTCCATGTTCACACGGGGGGGAATTTCGCGTCCTATTTGCACTGTAATACGAGCGAGATGCGCGCCGAAATTACGGTAATCCACAGTTCTCAGAGAGAACTATGGATTACGCCTCCTCTCCCCGCTTGTACAATCCGATCGTATTGTACGCGCGGGGAGATAAATTATATGTCAATTACTTGCGTCGATTACGCGCCGCGATTAATGACGGTCAATGGGGCCGGTGCGCTGCCGGCCCCCCCTCCGCGTCGCGGGAGTAAGCGCGTATCAGTGTGACTCCCGAACAACCAACGTAGTTGCGGGGCGCACTGTATGCCCTGCAATTACGCAGTGTGAACATAGCCTTAGGGACTTTAGAAGACCTACTGTATTGTTACTACTAAAGAAATGGTCAGTTTTAAAGCATATATCATACTAAATACAAACAAGCCTGTTAATGGCCATATACTAATTAAGCTGAATATGAAACTTCACAAAAGGAATTGCAATATGCAACCAATGGCATACACAGAAATCATAGGACCCCAGATCATAATTTAGTATCCCCACCGCCAATACATTTGCCAATTTTAGCTATTAATGTTCAACATAATTTTAAAGGGAAGCTCTGTAAATATTAATGCGGCATGCAAGCAGTGTGCCAGTATCTCTACCCTGTGCAGCATGCCAGCTTTATCAGAATGGTGCACCATCTGTTAATGGATCTGGCTTCGGCTTAAAAACGCTAGGTCTAAAGAAACCCAATGCTCTAAATTTTTCAACAAATGGCAGGAGTTTATAGTTAACTTTTACACCCCCCAGGAGATCAGGGACATCATGCAGCCTTTTATCTATACCTCCTGGTATCTCTCCTCTCACCTAGCGGGCACTCTGGGGGCTTTGGATGTCTGTACCCCATAATCTGGGAGTTTTACCTCAGCCATATCCTGACAGCGTGCACCGGATACTCCTTCGGTGACTGTACGCAGGAGTAGGGTGTTCAATTTATCCTCTGCCTAATTCTCTCCCTCGAGCTTCATGGGATGGGGGCTGTGTGACTGTCCCGCAGCATTGGATCAGTACAGTATTTGTTTTCTTCACCTTCTATTCCAGACCTTACATAGGTGCATGTGATTATGTTATGCATATTGGTACCACTGTTTTGTGTTATGTTTTACTTTCTTATTATTTTTGGTTTTCTTTTTTTTTGGGGAGTGAAGATGGAGCCGTCTCGTTGCTTATCCTTTTTTTATGGATACCAAAGTTTTTAATTAGTTTTTACTTGTACTGCCCAAACTTACCGTGTTTCCCGTAGAAAGGGACACCCCCGATAGTAGACGTACCCGGGTCTTAGGGGGGTCGCCTTTGTAAGACGTCCCGAAAGAAGACGTAGCGTGGCCTGTGACGTACTCCCTTTGCGGGATGAGGCGCGGGAAAGGGGGAGCAGCGAGGGGGCAGCGCGGGCGGGAGACGGAGCGCGGGGGCCCGGGTAAGTGTTTTTCTGCACGTGGCCCTATACTGCCTAAGCCGGCCCCTTTACCTCCCCTACAGCCGCCCCTTAACTGCCTACAGCCGCCCCTTTACCTCCCCTCAGCCGCCCCTATACCTCCCTCACCCGACCCTATCCCTGCCTACAGCGGACCCTATCCTGCCCTACGGGGACCTATACTGCCTACACCCCGACCTAAAACCTGCCTACAGCCGACCCTATACCTTTTCCCGCCGACCCTATACCTGCTACAGCCCCCTATACCTGCCTGCCCACCCTATACCTGCCTACAGACCCCCCCTTATACCTGTTACAGGGGCCCCCCCCTACCCCCTGCCTACACCGACCCATACTTCCCCCAGCTGGCCCATCCTCCCCTATAAAAGACATACCCCGAAGTAAGAATCTGGGACTTTTGGGGGGAAAAAAAGAATGTAAGACGTGTCTTACTATCGGGGAAACACGGTAGACTTTTCTATTTGTAAAAATTGCCTTATATTTGGTCTTTGTGTATCAAATGGTTTTTATCTTTTCAACAACCTTGTTATAAAATTTTTTGTTTTGAAAAATTAAGAAAAATTATGTTTATTAAAAAAAAAACATTGGTCTATCTGTTTCCATCACCCTTCTGAGTAGGAATATCTTAGTATGAAAACACTTGTAAAGAAGCTTTGCCAACTAGACTATAGGGCTTGAAATTCCCTGCATCCCTTCATATAGAATGACAAAAACTGGAACCCTAAAAGACCTGATTTGAGTGGCTCCTGGATGTGATGTTTTGTAATTGTCTCAACCGTAGAAGTGTTAAAGAGGATCTGTGACATTTGTGATATCTCCTGACATGTCCGATTTAGTGAATTCGTGTGTGTGTGTGTGTGTGTGTGTGTGTGTGTGTGTGTGTGTGGATTTATTATATTTTATATATTATTTTATTTATATATATATAATTATATTATAATAATTTATATCAATTCTGAAGCTCTTCACTTTTTTTTCTGTGTTGTGCTGTTCTCTGTTAGAAAAATATTATCTTAAGCAAAAAAAATATCAACATCAGGGTCTCAAAGTCCTATCCAAAAAAAATTTAAAACCCCCAAATAAAAACATCAAAGCTTTATTTCTTTTAAAACTTAAATAAAAAACACACTTTTCCCCCTTTTTCCAAAAAAACTAAATTAATTACATGAAAGTAAAAAGAGGGAGTATACTTAGCTTCCAAAAGGGATTTCCCAATCCTGCACATTAGTCAAAGGAATTGGTTTCCCTTTTTCCCCCAAAAAAGGGGTCCTTTTGTTTAAAAATAAGAAAACTGCCTCTAAAAGCCCCTATTTAAGCCCAAGAGATGCCTTTATGGAGTAGTCCCCCCGATAAGGGGGGCCCCAATGTACGGCCCTTACCCCTTTTAGATAAAACTAATATATAAAAATTTAGGGCAAAGGGGGTATACCAACAGAGAGTTTAAAAAAAAATATATAGTCTCCTAGTCTCCCGAGGGTTTTCCCCCAAATCGGTTATCAGGGGAGTCAGTTCTCAGATACATGCAGTAGCCCACGCCCATGATGGAAAGGGGTCCCCAATCTATAAGGACCCCCCTTTAAAAAACCCTGCAGAGATTAGACAAATTGGTGAACCCCCCTTTTTAACTATAATATAACTTTAAATCCATGTCTAAATGTATGCCCAATGATAAGTACAGCGTTAAAGGCCCCTGAAAGGGCTGTCGTTTTCAAAAATGACAATAATATTCCCGGGCCCATCTCAGCGCTACCGCGCCCTCGCAATGGGTGGGAAATTTGGGAAAACTGCCCCCGTGCGGGGTTCGAAAATCGCGCATGCCAGTGTGTGGCCTCCCGATCAGTCACTTGCGCACCGCGGCCGAGGCATCGCGCTCCCTGAAACCCAGCATTTATTTCTTATGCGAAAATACCAAGACCCTTTAGCGGTTCATTTTACATAATAAAAAACATAAGCAGTCACCCAACGTCCTATACATACCCGACGATGTTTAGATCCCCTCACCGCACAAACGGGGTTTGTCAACAATGGTGGTAAAAACCATGGAAAAAAGGTGGTAACATTGTAATCTTAACACTGATCAATACACAAAAATTTTTATAATCGCTTAAATGACAAGGAATGTTATGCGCCTAGAAAGGGGTTACAGTACCCTTTAAGATGGAGTCGATGTATTGTGATTGTTTGTTTGGAAAAAGGTTTGTGTTTATCGATAAAGAAAGTAAATTTATCATTAATGAATCCCCAACAATACCAACCTTTATGCCTCCCTAAAATCCCAAGGGCAAAACCCCTTTAAAAGGAGGCCCTATAGTGTCAGGAAAAATTCCCCTGACACAAAATGTGGTGTTTTTGTGGATGAAGTGTTAGGGTTCGTTACTGATTACCTTCTTATATTCGGGATCGTCGATTTTTGATGAAAAAATAGGGGGATTTTCATAGACAAAAAAACTATTCTAGCATAAATTGTGTTGAAAGTCTTTAGCGCATTCCACACTCACAGGGGATATCAGAAAATTGGTATTTTTGCGTAGTGGGGTGTTCAATATGAGAGAGAGGTATTTTTGTGATAGGGATTGTTGAATTTTCTTCAGTAATTATTTTTATTTGATCAAAGACCTTCCACCAGCGGGGGACGGCAATGGGGAGCCGTGTGCTCCCACATATGCAAATCTCTACGGGGCGGTGGGAGGAAACGAGTGGTCTTTGGGAAGAGAAATGAAGAGGGGCCCTCTAAAATTTTGTTTGGAGCCGTTTCATAGATGACATTTTTGTCCTGGGAACAGCCCCAAGGAATTTTTTGGCAATTTATTTCGCCCTAAAAAATAATGTTGGGTTGGGGTTCACCTTTGAAATAGTTCTATAAAAGTTTTAATTTTCGAGTGAGCCCCGAAAGACATGGTGGATCTTTAAAATTATAGTTTTCAGGAAGCCCACTGCGACCCAACAGTTTGCTGCCGGAGGAGTCATCATCCAGTAGCTTTGAAAAGGGGTATCCCCGGGGGAAAATTCCGGAGGTAAGAGGGAAAATGATCCCTAAGGACGGTTTCTTTAAGTAAGTATGATTTAGACCGTCCCCTCTCTATCACGGCTATCCAGCAAAGGTTAGACAGAAAGCCTTTGAATATGCGAGAAGCAGGAACGTGTGGAATTGTTGTTCCCAAAAAAAAATTGAAAAAAGGATGGGGGCCAACCCAAAATTATTGGAAGTTTGATGAAGAGCTGATGAGAAAAAAGCGATTTTGCTAAGCAAATATCCTAAATCAGATGATGTCTCTCTGAATATTGCCCAAAAAAACCATCATAAAAGTACGGGGGGGAGATCTTTAAGGATAGGGTAGTTAAAGTCATTATAAAGGCCTAGGAGAGAGGGGTCTTGGTTAAAAGGAGACCAAAAAAGGGGTGTTTTGATGTGGAGATAATTGTGTGGCCTGCCCTTTATAGAGCAGACAAAGTCGTTTTGGATCAAAATGGGAAAGAATATGTCCCAAAAGGGTTTTTTTAATTGTAAATTGAAGGTTTTGGGTTTACTCTGTTTTGCAAATGTCAGCTTTATTGTGGCAAGACACTCCCGATGCGCCGAAGAGTGGGGAACACCTGGGTGATGGCAAATGGGGGAACAGCGATTGCCCGCCATGTAGGGAATGCTGGGGGTGACCTGGATGTCTCAGTTTCTTGTATAGGGTGATTCTCCGTGCCCAGGAAAGGAAATTTGGATAACATGATTTAAGGAAAGAGGCCCGTGGATTTCCGTTTGAGATCAGTGAGTCCCGGTGGCCTTAATGTCTTTAAGTTTGGGTGCTTTCTTTGATTTAAGTGCTTTCACTGTCTAGTTGTATCAAAGAAAAATTTTCTATAGTGTTATGGGATATATGTCTGGTTTTGGAAATTTTCTCCTGTTTTTATATCTAAAAATCTAAATTTTGGTTTGATATTTCCCTTGTTTTTTGGGGATTTCCTGTTGGTGCTCTCCTTCTGTACAATATTATGTGCCCTTTTAACAATGTACATAAAAAGTTCCTAGTCTTATGCTATTTTTATCTTTGCTTAATTATACCAATCTATAAGTTAGTTGATCTGTGGTTCGAAGGAGCGTTTGTAAAAATAATTGAAAAACTGTTAAAATATCCTAATCAAAGGTAACTGTTAAAAAGGTTGGGTTGTATAAAGGTATTAGGGCCTTACCCCCGGGTTTTTGCGGTGAGGTTTTTAAAAATGCTGTAGGGGGTATGTATGGACGTTGGGTGATGCTTATCGTTTTTTGGTTATGTATAATGAACCCCTAAAGGTCTTGGTATTGCGCAGTAAGAAAAACGTGGTTTTTCGGCATGCGCGATGGTTCGTAGCTGCGCCCGTGCAAAGTGATGTTGGGAGGCCGCACATGGGCATGGGGAGAGTCGAGCCGGCACGCGCAGTTGCCAATTCCCGGGGCCGATTGTGGGGGCGTGTAGCTGCTGAGTGCGCGGCAAAATATTATTTTCGTGTTTGAATATTTCAGCCGTTAAGGGCCTTATAACAGCTGTACTTATCACTTTGGGGCTAATTTGAGACTGGATTAGACGTTGTTTTTTATATGTTAATAAGAGGGTGGTTTACCAATTTTTCTAAACTTTGGAGGTTTTTAAGGAGGTCCTTTTGAGTTTTGGGGGCGCCCTTCATCATGGGTGGTTTTTGCTGTATCTGAGAGACTGACTCCCCCGATGAACCTGATTTGGGGAAACGGTCAGGAGATAGGGAGACTATATATTTTTTTAAATTCTTGTTGTGATACCCATTTGCCCTATTTTTTATATATTAGTGTTATTGGGGTAAGCCCTAAATGTGGGGCCGCCTTATCGGGGCGGGTACTCCTTAAAAAGGGTTTTCTTAGGGGGTTAATAGGGTTCTTATAGAGGGGTTTACTTATTATATCAAAGGACCCGTTTTGGGTAAAAAAATGGGTATCCCTTCCTTTGGAATATATCGGGGCGGTTTTGGGGAATTTTCTTTTTGGAAGTAAGTTATTCCCCCTTTTTATCTTCATGTTTTTAATTTAGTTTTTTGGAAATAAGGGATGTGTGTTATTTTTGTTTTAATTAATTGAAATAAAGCTTTGATGTTTTTATATTTGGGGTTATAATTTTTCTGTGATAGGCTGTTCCTCTGTTAGGGTACATTCCCACGGCGTTTGTGAATTACATACCGAAATATGGATTTAAAAATGTTCCATTTACTTTTCATGGATTTCAATGTAAGATACATATCGTCATTTAGACGATACGTATTTTACATACGTTTTTTGTATTCGTTTTACAGAAATTTGAACAAAGTAGTGCCGTTCTTCTTGATCTATTTTTTAAAAAACCAAAACAAACAATAAGGTATGTTTTTGCGTACTGTTAAAAGTTTCAACAGGCGCAATACCTTATTCCTTCTAGAAAGTATTACTGAAACGTCAATAGGTGTTCATTTCAGTTTTTAAAAAAAGGGTTTTATCCCCGATCACTGCAGCCTGATTGGACAATGTCGGGCTACGCAGGGACACTCCCCCTCCAACTGGTAACACCCACTTGACGGATTGAATGAATGATATCATGCAAGGAACAGAGGAATCATACAGGAGCTAAAGAAAGATGCTCCCAAATTATTTGCTTTAGTATGAAGATAGTAGTGCTTCCCTGGTATGTATACCACTGTACACAAATGTCCTTACCTGCCATACCCAGTTAATCATGTCCTTCTGGGCCTCCAGATGTGGTACACCTTTCAGCTTCTCCAGCAGGGCTACAAGACTTATAGTATTTACATGTTTATTTGAGGCTCCTGCTTATACATAAAAAGAATGTATTAACCATGTGGACATGACAATATGATAAGCAAATAACCACTAGGTACATATATCACCAAATATCAACATAGATTACCCTAGTGTGTATTTTAGTTTGAGTCCTACAATTAATTTTGAGTATCTAAATCTAGAACTAAATCCCATATCAGCCCTATCGTAGTGCACACACTGCTATTCCGAGGAGTGTATCGAAAGACCATTACTTTACATCAATACAGTAGACCCTCAACATGCAATTAATAATGTATGTGGAAACCAGAACTTCGGAAAAATTGTAATTTTTTTTCTAAAACGCTAAATGCAGAACCAATGCAAATGAAGATAAAAGAAACTGAAGAAAATTAGACTCCAAAAAAGAAGGTTTCCCATAAATCAGAAAGGTGCTGAAAGCTGGAAAAATTTCTTTCTATTTGAGAAAAAGGGCTTCTTTGGATTTATGGACTTAAAAATTTCCACAAAAAATAAAAATAGGGCCCTCTCTGGTGTGCTCTCTGGCACAGGAGCGTCAGGACTGTAGTACCCCTTGTACTGTAGGGGCGCTACTAGACCTCAATCACTCATGCACCCCATAATACATGTAAGAGCGTAAAAGGGCATGTGACCGCACTGTTGTGAGAGGGCTACTTTCACCCCAATCACGATGCACCTCGTAATAATGTAAGAGCGTACAAGAAAGTGCACCCACTGTACTGTAGAGAGGCGTATAGACCCCCAATCACGCATGCCCCCCAATAATACTGTAAAACGTACAGGACATGTAGTACCGCACTGTACTGTATAGAGGCGCTACTAGACCGCCAGTCCCTGCATTCACCTCACTAATACATGTAACAGCAGTACCGGACATGTAGTACCACACTGTACTATAGAGGCGCTACTAGACCGCCAATCACTGAATGCACCTCACTAATACATGTAAGAGCAGTACAGGACATGTAGTACTGTACTGTAGAGAGGCGCTACTAGACCGCCAATCACTGCATGCACCTCACTAATACATGTAAGAGCAATGCAGGACATGCAGTACCGCACTGTACTGTACGGAGGCGCTACTAGACTGCCAATCAATGCATGTACCTCACTAATAGATGTAAGAGCAGTACAGGACATGTAATACCGCACTGTACTGTAGGGATGCACTACTAGACCGCCAATCACATCATGAACATTTTACTTATAAAACCTCTGTATTAGTGCGATGCATGCAAAGTGGTTTGATCTTCCATCAATCACATGTGCCACAGATCACCAGGGTCTGTGACATCGTATGGTGAAACCACACAACATACGATGTCCCAGGAAAGACCTTGGTATGGTGAATATATTGTATCCCAAGGCCACTGAAACTTGTAAATGTAAAATCCTGAGCAAGGAGCTAGTGTATAAAACATAGGTGAAATTGGAAAAGTAGGAATTCACACACCAGCTAATCAGGTAATTTCATTATAAATGTAAAAATTTCCTCAGCATTTCTTTAATACACATATATGTAATTTCAATCTACAACAAATAATAACCAAAGAATAACCTACTTCCGATTAACTCAATAGAAATCAGATAAACTAGAGAAACAAATATCCATAAAACAATAATTTTTATTCAAACAAAAAAATAAATATAAAAATACAACATCTTAAAAATACAGAGAAGGGGGAAGAAACTATCAAAAGGGCAATGTATTTCATATAAAAATAGTGATAGGAATCCATATTAACATGATCCAAATATGCATAATATATAGAAAAAGCTAGCGTGACTTATTTTGGGTAATATTGCTGAACTATTATTATTGTTTTGCTTCCATTTATCATGTCTTTTTGATTTATATATATTTCACTATGAAATTCTAATGATTGATTATTAGGGATTTACTATTTATTACACGTGCACTTTATACATGTTCCCTATATGTTTACCTAATATATGCAGTATATTTTATATCTGTATACAGGCAGTCCCCGGGTTACAAACGGGATAGGGACTGTAGGTTTGTTCTTAAGTTGAATTTGTATGTAAGTTGGAAACAGTATATTTATTAAATGTAATTCTAGCAAAACAAAAGAATATTTAGTTTTGGATAGTGCAGGGAACAGTTTTTACATTTGTTTTGCTGTCTGTGCCCTTTTTTTTTAGAAAATTTCACCTAACGTTCTGTATCTCATGTGCAGCTGTGGCATGCTGGCACTTGGTTATCATGGGGCGTGACTCAGTGTTGAATGTCAGCCACGCCCCATAAGTCTCCGTTTGTAACTAGGGGACGTATGTAAGTCGGAACGATGTAAGTCGGGGACTGCCTATACATTATTACACTTTTTAACGGATTTTTTCTATATATTATGCATATTTGGATCATGTTAATATGGATTCCTATCACTATTTTTATATTACGTGCATTGCCCTTTTGATACAGTTTCTTCCCCATTCTCTGTATTTTTAAGATGTTGTATTATTTTTATATTTATTTTTTTGTTTGAATAAAAATCATTGTTTTATGGATATTTGTTTCTTCTGATTGTTCTAGTTTATCTGATATATATATATTTCTCAGGCGTGTGAACCTCATTTTTACCGAGGAGCACATCAACATTATGGTTGCCCTCAAAAGACCGAGGTGGCCTTGAAGAATGGCTCTGCAGGTCTGTCAGAGCTGTCCCACCACCTGTGAATTGTGGAACAGAGCGCTGTGGAGAGGTGCGTCACAGTCCAAACCCCAGATGATGCCCGCTCCCTGTGCTTGTGCCACCACCTTTGCCAAGCACTACCTGTGTCGTTCGGGAAAATTGGAGAGCCGTTCCTTTTATATGCAGACCTTACCCATCCTTGTTTGGTATGTCGGAGTTATCACGGGCCTCATATAATGATGGACTGGGTCACATTCTCCCCACTGGGCTTGAGTTAGACAGGTGTCATCTACATAGTAAGAATTGTAAACTTTATAGCTTTGTGAATTCCCCACAATGTTATTGCGAAAATAACCACAACTATATAGTAAATCAATTTGAAGTCAAATTGGTAACGGGTAAGGGCGTGTTTCCACGGCAGAGGACAAATACCAGTCGGTTTACCCGGCCGGTATTCGTCCTGTTTTGCGGCCGTCCCCACGGCCACGGCGGGGGGGGGGCGGGGATGGGACGGACGGACTTTTCTCCGCGATGAGCCCTCCCCCTTCACAGATTCCGTCCGAAAACCGGACAGAAGATTGTACTTGTAGAATGTTTTGCGGCCGGACCACGGGCGGAAAAAACGCGCAGTGGGGACTGCTGCTCGGGTTTTCCATAGAGCACCATTCTGCTCATTTTCGGACGTTTTTTCAGGCGTTCTGCAAAACCGCAAACCGCCCGAAAGACCGGCCGAAAACCCGTGCCGTGTGGACATGCCCTAAGAGTGCGGCAATGAGAAAGCAGAGTCCATGAACTACATAACAGTCCGGATTTGCAAGTGGCTATAAACACACGACTAACCTTTGCCTAAAGACAGACATGGAAACAAACGACATCTTACTTACGTGATGCCTTGTGATAAAAATCAAAGGTGACTTCTTCCTCAGCTGCCTTCTGAAGCTGATGTTTTTCTTCCATCAAGCCCAGAGCTATAATATGAAGAGCCTATGATGACAAACATCACATAATACACAGATCTGATATATGGAGGTAAAGCAAATAAACGTAGCATAACATTTGGACTGAAGCATACATTAGATGGTTGCAGTATTTGTAATACAATTGAAATTTCCCATTTAAAATCTGTTTTCTCTACAGGATCCCGGCAGAAACTGCTGCAGACTAAAACAGTGAGGGCGACTAGGTTTCTTGTGTATTTTTAATATTAAATTTCTAGGTTTAGTGTGATCCTGTAAACGTCCTTATATTTCACATACACCTTGTTCAATGTAATGCAGTCTTTATACATCTACTTTTAATCTTTTACATTATGTTGTTTCAGTACTAAAAGAATGTGGAGCCACTACATTTTGTTTCAGCAACTGTATAACTTATTAATTCGGGTCTGAAAAGTCTTAAAGGGAACCTGCTAGGTGGTTTATGATGCCCTATCCAAGAGCAGGATGTGATAGATGGAAGAAGCTGAGCTCTGTGATATATAGGGTTATATGATAGAGGAGAGAAGCTGAGCTCTGTGATATATAGGGTTTTATGATAGAGGGAGAGGGTGAGCTCGTGTATATGGGTTTTGAAGAGGGAGGCGCTGAGTCTGTTTTTTAGGATTATATGCATAAAGGGGGATCTGAGCTCTATAAAGGGATATGATAGAGGAAGAAGCTGAGCTCTGTGATATATTTGGTTATATGTTAGAGGAGAGGAGCGGAGCTCTGTGATATATAGGGTTATATGATAGAGGGAGAGAAACTGAGCTCTGTGATATATAGGGTTATATGATAGAGGAGAGGAGCTCTGTGATATGTAGGGTTATATGATAGAGGAGAGGAGCTGAGCTCTGTGATATATAGTGTTATATGATAGAGGGAGAGAAGCTGAGCTCTGTGATATATAGGGTTATTTGATAGAGGAGAAAAGCTGAGCTGTGTGATATATAGAATTATATGAAAGAGAAAGAGGAGCTTTCCTGTGTAGGGATAGGAAGTGTAGATCAGTGGATCGGAGGGCAACTACAGACAGCTTACAATACACATACATCTCAGAGCTGCGGTGGTGCAGGACAGGGAGGGGAGTTTAACTTTGCTTTTTTTCCTATTTCTCTACATTCTGGTCCATTTAAACATAATTTTCCTGGACTGGACAATCCCTATAAAGGGTTATTCCCATCTTCTATGTCGACATATTGTAAGTCTCCACCATTGCTTTATAACTTGTGGGGATCAGACCGCTGGGACTACCACAAGTCGCATCACATTAAAATATGAAACAAAAAATTAAATATGTCACAGAAGAACAGAGGCTTACTAACCGAGCCTCAGGGCGCAATAGTCATGATGAACACCTCTGACTATATCCAGGAAGCAAACAGGCAGCTGTCCAACCCCGCCCATTACTCCAAACTTGACAGTGATCCCACAGAGGACTTTATAAAACAGCTAAAGGATATGATCAAGAAGTTTCCAACTTAGGTCCAGATGAAGGTAGAGGGGCTCATCTCAGCGGATCCCAGGCCAGGCTGCTTCTACATGCTCCCCAAGATCCACAAAGATGGCAACCCTGGGAGGCCTATCATTTCTGGCATTGGGACACGGACAGAGAATATCTCAGGTTGGGTGGAAAATCTCCTAAAACCCCTGGTCAGAGATACTCCTAGCTGTATCCAGGACACCACGGACCTTCTTAAACTCAATGCCCTTGGTCCACTCCCTGAGGGCACCTTTTTGGCCACCATGGATATAGAATCCTTGTATACAAACATTCCCCACAAGGATGGAGTAGCAGCATGTCGGACGCACCTGGAAAAACTAAACCTCCCAGCAAAACCAGTCACACAGCTCATACAGTTCATACTCAGCCACAACTATTTCACCTTTGGAGAGGACCTATATCTACAGCGAATGGGAACTTCAATGGGGTCCAGATGTGCGCCCCAGTATGCAAACCTCTTTATGGCTGAACTGGAAGGAGCATACCTATCCACATGCACCACCAGACCCATGATGTACCTCCGTTATATCAATGATATTTTTGTCATCTGGACTGCGGGCGAGGAGGCCCTACTTAAATTCCATAATGACTTCAATAACTTTCACTCCACCATCAACCTTAAACTTAGCTATTCAGAGAGCGAAATGCACTTTCTGGTTACCACAATACACATCAAAGACCACCGGCTACTCACATCAGTGTACCACAAACCGACAGACAGAACGGCCTATCTCAGAAACGACAGCTTCCACCCCAAGCACACAAAAAAATCCATTATATACAGCCAGGCTATACGGTACAATCGTATTTGCTCTGTCAAGACAGACCTGGTCAAGCACCTTCTGGATCTGAGGACAAAATTTCTCCAATTGGGATACAGGCCAAAAGTGACGGACAATCAAATCAGCAAAGCGGCCGCCATCAACAGAGACAGTCTGCTCACATACAAAGAGACCCAGAAGGAAGAACGAGTGCCCCTAGTTGTCACCTACAACCCACAGCTGGAGATCCTACGAAAGATTGACAAGGAACTTCAACCTGTACTACATAGGGACAACAGACTCAGACATATTCCCAGTCCCCCCTCTCCTTTCCTTTCGGCAACCACCAAACCTGCTGCGTATTATTGTCCGGAGCGCCCTGAAGGCCCCAACTGAAAATGGCAGCTCACCCTGCCTGCAGAACAGGTGCAAGACCTGCAGGCACATCCACACCGCTGACAGTGTACCTGTCCCACAGTCCCAACAGGTGCACAGAATTAGGGGGACATTTTCCTGCAGGTCTAGCAATGTGGTGTATCTGATTATGTGTATGCAATGTCCCATCACAGGCCTCTATGTGGGGGAAACAGGACAGAGACTCAGCCAGCGCATGAACTCACACAGATTCACTATTAATGATAGCAGAACTGATCTGCCAGTGGCTGCACATTTCTCCGGAGATGACCATTGTATTGAAGATCTGAAGATTGTGTTTTTAATGGGACATTTTAAGACGCAGAGGGAGAGAAAGGAATGGGAATTTAAATTAATGCAAAAATGTCAAACTCTGCAAAATGGGCTAAATATTCATGCCAGCTTTATGTCAAACTCTGTGTGAACTGTGGGAGCCACAAATCACGACCTGATGGCTACGAGATAAGACAAAGAATTACTGACCCCCTTCGTCACGCCTCACAAGTTTCCAGATTGTTGATTTCTTTATTTTTAAGAATTCTAAGATCCTTTGAAGATCCATGTATTTTGTGTATAAAAAGTCTGTAAGTTTTCAGTTTCTTGTATAACATCATGTCTGAAGAAGGGAGCTAGTACTCTCGAAAGCTCACCATCAAATATACTCAGTTAGCCTCAAAAGGTATCGCCTGATTTCTTCACTCTTCTAATCGAGCCTCAGGCAGTTCAGAAACAAATTCCCAATAGGATTCAGAGAAGCAACAATGTCATATGGGAGGACTGCACAGGTGCAGAGTACTAGTAGGCATACCACTCACACACCTATGTATGAGGGGAATGGCTACCTCAATATCATACCTGTATTGTGGCCTGTCTGAATCCTATTGGGAATTGGTTTCTGACCTGTCTGAGGATCAGGAAATAAGCCACTATTCATCTGTGACTCGCAGGCCCCACCAATCCCAAAAATGCACGGGATGTAGCCCCGGTGAAGTGAGCACTATGGTCTTAGTCAATGTTCTAAAAAGTTAAAGGAAAAATAAATTCTCAGAATTTGTGCTGCACTGTGCCCTAAGCACGCCCTGCAAATATGGTAAAATCCTAGCACTAATTGAGTGCTATGATTTCCCGGCGTATTCTCAAGACTGAGAGCAAATGGAAGCCAGGCTCAAGCACTGTTGAAAGTACCTGCTGGTCAGTGCATACTTCCAACAGCTTATGTATACCGGGGCGCAGAGGTACGCATGACTATACACTGTGTGAACCCAGCCTTACAACAGATAAATATATGCATGTTACAATATTTGGGTTATTGATTATGCTTTTCCATAAATACTAAACCAAAAGGGTAGCAAAGTGTTTGTTACCGAAGGTGTCCCGCTTGCTGAAGGCCCAGAAAAATTAGCTGTAACTCCCAAGACTAATTGAGAAAGTTTAAACACAAATACTTGTTTTTGGCGCAAAGAGAAAATTGGGTTAATAAAAAACTATAAATCAACTTAGTATTCAGTCAGTTTATTTAAGGATAAAAAGTATACAGCTCTGCAACGTGTTTCGCAGATATTTCTCTCTCCGCTTCTTCAGGCATCTCGAGATAAATTAGATAATAAAGATCCTATACCTGAAATAATAGGTCTACCTGGGGGGGTTTGTAGGAGTTTTATGCATGTGGTAAAAGTGTGGTATAGTGGGGTTTTTTATTGATAAAAACAGTTTTTCATTTTTGTCAATTGCACCCGAGTCAAATGCATGATTAATAAACCTACCTTTTTATAATAAGCGTCATTAAGAATTTTTAAGGCTTCAAGACTAATTTGATGAAAAGTGGCCTAAACAAACCTTACTCATGAAGGAACCCTTCATGACATGTGCTGGAATTGTCCTCTGTCTGTGGATAAACCTACCTAATCCGACAAACAGGAACTGGGAGATGGATGCCCCAAGGTGGTAGAGAACCCGGTGCAACTGCCCCTTTTACCTTCCCTGTAACATGATTGGTAGGCATAATGAGAATTACTGTACCATTTGTATCATGCCTTCAGTCCACAGGATTGAATCCTCATTTGCTGCTCTGTCTAGGATAGTCCGGAGAATGTGCATCATCACATCACAGCAAAGCAAGTTCGTGATTTTCTGGAAAGGTGGAGTGAATTCTGGAGGTGGTGGTGGTGGTAATGCTGTACAAAAAAAACCAAAATGATTAACGCATAAATATTGCTCTAGTATTTTACCATTGAGCACACGCATAGCCTATTTAGCTTACATTAAGTGCCGGCAGGCTTACCTTCAGAGCTATTTTCTTGTGTCCTTCTTTTTTTCTGTGTATGTTCAGCCTGTAAGCAGGAACACGTTCTTATTACTAAAGTAAAAAATAATTAACTATCCAAATATTAATAGGCATCAATAGCACTAATTTCATGGTTAAAGTAGCAAGGCTTGGTCTCCAGAACGAACTTTTGTTACCCTACAGTCATATAATGTCAATGTTTTCCTATGGGAGTGAATAAAACAAATTGAATTCTTGCAAATGTAACAAGATTCTAATACGGTCAGAATCCTTCAGATCATCGTAAGTTGACTTCTTTGTCCTAGAGGAAAACATGTAGGTTACATGACTAAAGCGGTTACCTATAAGAACTGAAAAATTTGCAGAAGCCTAAAAGTTACAATCACTTCTTGCAATTCCTCTCGTTTTCTGCAGTGAATTCAAGACTTTCATCTGCTAGGTCGAATGGAGAGGTGCTGCAAAGAACATCTCACTTTCCCTGGAGGAAACGTCCATGCATCATATGGACAGACCATTGATCTCTCTCTAAACTGTGTTATGCTTCATCTTTGCTGTGGTGGCGCTGCATGGAAAAACAGAACCTGTGGCTGAGTAAGCACTCACATTGCAAGATAAATACCCACAACGCAAAAGAAGAAAACACACAAACTAAGGGCTTGTTCACACAGCGTTTTAACTCCGTGTTACAAGCGCTTTTTAGATCTTGGGGACCGAAAGGACGGACCCCAAGACAGATCTAAACAATTAGCAGTGAGATTATCACTGTGGGCTATGAGGAACACACAGCGGGGTGCACATGAGAGAACGCAGCAGCATGTTCCCCTCCAGCCTGTCGGCTCCGTCTTTGAGAGAATTGACATGCAATACTTTCAAAGACGGACCTGAGCTGCGCTATGGAAACACGCAGCGGCGATCTCTCATGTGAACGCCGCTGCATCTTCCTCATAGCCCGCAGTGATAATCTCACTGCTAATTGTTTAGATCCGTCTTGGGGTTCGCTCTGTCAGTCCCCGAGACGGATCTAAAAAGCGCTTGTAACACGGAGTGAAAAACTCCGTGTGAACAAGCCCTAAGTCTTACATGGATAAATAGCTTTATAAGAAATAGAAAAAATACAAATATTCTTTATGCCTATTTTTTCTATTTCTAATAAAGTTATTTTATCCTTGTAAGACTTAGTTTGTGTGGTTTCTTCTTCCGTGTTGTAGGTATTTATCTTAAAGATAATTTAGGGCCACCCTATTATTGTTTTGGTTGGAGCAGTCTTTCTTTATACGAGTTATATTTTCATTCACATTATAGTTGAACGCTAAGGTCCAAAAAAAGGGAAACTCTTCAGGGAACCCTTATGTATAGAGGACAATATATAGGATCGGTGGACAACTACTTGAATGCTGCTTCTACTACTACTTCTGTTACTAACACAGCAGTGTACAGTATCAGTCACTTAGGTTAATGGAATATAAAGCCAAAAACAAACATTAGCGATTTCCTAATAGTGAGCAAAAACATCTAGTAAAACAGAAGCTAAAGTGGTATTCCCATCACAGCAGTGCTGTTGGAAAGGCCAATTACTCTAAAGCAATTTTCAAAAGGTATGTTATAAAAAAAAAAAATAAATTATATGCTTTACCCAATACGGGCCTTTTTTGCAACTTCAACTTGCTTTCGTCTCCTTGGTTACTGACCCCCATTATGTGCTTTCAGTGGTGGGCGGTGATGCAGTGTTACTGTGACTGTCTGAAAGCAGACACCTGCATTTTTTTGTCTTATAATTCTGCATTATTGGCCATAACTGAAAGCACACAGCTGCAGGTAGGCAGAGGAGGGGGTCGGTAACCCAGGAGACAAGAGAGCACGTTGAAGGTGCAAGAAAGGCATGTATTAGGTAAAGCATACATATTTTTTAACATGGAGTGTGAAAATTGCTTACTCTACTACAGTGATTGTCCCTTACAGCAGCACTTGCTGTGATGGAAATGCCCCTTTAAGGCATTCTTTACCTTAGTGCGTTGCGTTTTGGTGTAGTGATAGAAAAAAACATTAAACTGGTCAATACATTCATCCTTGAGTTCATAAACCCCATATCCTGATACTCCTGGTTTTCTAAAAGAAAAGGAACATTTGATACAAAGTTAGTAATGCATTATGACATATTGAAATGGCATTGTATGTGGAAGAAAAGAGGTTCTGAAGAACTGGGTGTCCTATTTCAATATAGAAGCTGATGACCATTTTTGCGATTTCTGCAAACCAGCTGTCTTAAAGGGAATTTGTCATAAAAAATGACAAATTGTTTAACTCACATTTTTATGTTCAACACATTTTTTAAGCATTTTTGGTTATATTTTTTTAATTTTCCATATCACTTTCAATATTTTTAATAATTCTTAAGTCCTGCAGTTTTCGCTTTGGCCACTAAGCCTAATAGCCGGACACTTCCTGTTCTGTAGAGAAAGATTCTCAGTTGTCTGCTCATTATCAACACAAAGAGGGTCAAACTGAAAGGAGACACCAGTGTGAATAGATAACACTGGATCCACCAGTCACAAGAGGAGATAGTCACAGTTCACCCTTTCACCTCCCTGCACACTGATTTCTTCCCAGGTCACAGAGCATGGCTAGAAAACTCTCCCAAAGAAGTGAGAGTTAAGTCTCCTACGTGCATGATGCTGCTGTAAAGCATCTCTCTGACTGCTGTTAAAGCAGTGCAAACAAGGCCTAGTGGCCAAAGGGAAAACTGCAAAACTTAAGAATTATTACAAATATTGAAAGTGATATGAAAAATGTAAAAAAAAAAAAAAAAATTTCCTAAAAAATGTGTTTAACATAAAAAATGGAACGTAAACAAAGACTTCTTTTTTGATGACACATTCCCTTTAACTGTCTTCAGAGTTCCTTCTACTTCAGATGTTATCAGATTGCAAAGACTAGTTTGAAATGGCTTGTGAAAAATGTAGTTTCCTATGTGCAAAGGGAGAGCAGTCTTTACATGTGCAAACGTTGCCAAATTCAGTGTCTTTGCAATCCTCAATTTCCATCCATTTCCCTAAGCTTTCTACAATGAAAGCTTTCCCATTCCCAAAATATAAAACCCCTCTGCAGAGGTCATAAAGCATCGTGGGATATGCTCCTTTAAAGGGAACCTGTCACATAGGTTATGCACCCCTTGCTGAGGGCAGCACAAGCCAGTGTCAGACCTCCTGTTTCCAGCGCTGTGTCCCTTATTCTGTAAGATGCAGCAGTTTTAGAGCATTTACCCCTCAAATCTTATTCATGAGTAGGTGTTGGCTCCACACACCAAAGGCTAGATCCGCCCACAGACCGTTATTAACATGTTTCTACCTATTCAAAGTAATAGGTTTGTCAGTTGAGGTAGGCGGGGCTAGCCTCAGATGGGCGGGGTTTGAAAAAAACTGACTCTCTGAAGGACTCTTCGAATGACTCTTCTGGCTGAAAACTGCAGATTTGAGCATTAAATACACAAAAACTACAGCATCTTACAGAATAAGGGACACAGCGCTGGAAACAGCATGTCTGACGCCGGCTTGTTCTGTCTTCAGCCAGGGGGGGCAAAAACTATGTGACAGGTTCCCTTTAAGCCTTCACCTTGCATGTTTGTCCTAGATTTAACTCAAATTTGGCTTCTCAATCTATTAAAGGAAGTTGCAAAACTAGTTTATGTAGGAAACAGCATATGAATTCCCAAACCAATACATATATGCGATAATATAACCTAGGAAAAATTCAGCACTCCCGAAGTACAAATCAAAAAGTAATCCCTTAATTTTAACACGTCAGAAGAGCGATGTTTCGATCTTCTCACGGGACCTATTTTAAGCTGCAAAGACCAAAACAACACTCTTTTGACATGTTCGAATAAAGGAATTACTTTTTGATTTTTTTTTACTATGGGAGTGCTGCATTTTTCCTAGTTTTTTTTATTGTGAGATACTTCTAGCACAGTACATTTTTCATGTGTACATCCATCCATCTGCATTTTTGAAGTGCTGCTTACTTTTCTCCATTAATGTTCTAATATAGTGACCTCTAGTAATATAAAAGGGCTGGGTAATTATGCAGCTGCAGGAATGGAGAGGCTGCTGTCAGATTAGCAAGATTAGCAAGAAGCCTTCAGCCTACCCATTGTGATCGCCAGAGCTTGGCAAGTGCACGAGCTGCTGGGTCTTCACATATCTAGTGAGTTCAGGGGTATTCCCTGCAACTGGATATAATGTAATAGCCTCAGTTACGGGAGGGGGTGTTAATAAATATCGAACAACATCCATAATGGAAAAGTGGCACAACTCCAAAAAATACTTATCTTAGCAGCACTTGTTGAGGGCAAGAAAAAAAAAAAAAAATTAAAAAACTCTGGAGAAGGGTCGTTGATCCAGGGATTTATTCCGATTGCCAGATTGGAGTTGGGAAGGAATTTTTCCCCTAAAATGAGGACAACTGGCTTCCACCTCATGGGGGTGGAGGGGTTTTGCCTTCCTCTGGATCAACACTAGCACAATAGGCGGAACTGGATGGACGTCTGTCTTTTTTCGGCCTTACAAACTATGTAACTATGTAAATACATACAATTTTCCCAGATTTTTATTTTTTTTTTAAATGAAAAAAATATAAAATTAATTGATACTTTTGTTATATCTTTGCTACATATGATATTGTCATCTATTCTACAATGCTTGTTATACTACGTTTTTAATAAAGCTTGTTGAATTTGAAAAAAAAATAAAAATAAATGCTTTCTACGCCATGGAAAAAAAAACAAAAAAGTTGATTTGTAGAACAGAAGACGGGAAAGTACACTCAACCCAGCATGTACTAAAGAAAGAAAAAAAAAGTGTCTGGTCAGGAAGCGGGATAAAACACCCGGTCAGGAAGCGGTTGCTGGAGGCTTTAAGAATTTGTGAATAAAGTTTTACCAATATTAGTTAACTGTTGATTTTGGGTACTCCTTTGTGTTTTTGTTGATAGCATGGAATATAGGTTACAGAACTTTTCAACAAATTTATTTGTTTAATACTTACTTAAAAGTGGCCACTTTATTGATCAGCGTATCCAAACAAATGTTTGGATTATCCTGCGAATATACAAAAAATTTACAGAATTCAATATCACTAACCAATATAATAGATAGGAGCATGCACAATAATATCTTCATCCTCAAATAAGTTAGCTTTCACTTGGCATCTCCCTTAAAGGGGTTGTCTCACTACAAGGATTGCTTTTTATGTTCAAGATCTTGTAAAAACAAGTCACTTTGCAATATATGTCCATTAACAGTGTCCTCCCTATTCCTAGATATCCCTTCTTGTATGGGCTGCATCAGCTCCTCAGGTCGCTATAGCTACAGACCTGTTTGATCTATCCCGATAGGCTCCCAGCACTGGTTGCTATAGCTACAGACCTGACTTCTACTGCAGCCTAGTGGAAGCCAGTAAACAAGCCCCTGAATTCAAATTGAAACCAAGAAAACAAGACTGAGGCAAGATGAGTCAATGTAGTGAGACGACCCCTTTAAGTGTATTAACATACTACATAAAAGGCACATGGCCCTTATTCCAGCTTTACAAAATTGCATTTTGTTAGGCTTTGACACCTTCCACGGTCTGCCAGCCAAGACACAAAACATATCTAACATGATTAACACAGCCATACTATATACGCAGCCAAGAACCTTTTCCTGGGATATGTTCATTATTTCTTTAGAGTAAAAGGCACAGAATTATTAAAGGGAACCTGTCACATACATTATGCCCCCCTTTCTGAGGGCAGCACAACCTAGTGTCAGACCTGCTTTCTCCAGCGCCGTGTCCCTTATTCTGTAAGATGCTGGAGTTTTAGAGCATTTACCCCTCAAATCTTATTCATAAGCAGGTGTTAGCCCCTCCCACCAAAGGTGTTAGCCCCTCCCACATGTTTCTACCTATTCAAAGTAATAGGTTTATCAGTTGAGGTGGGCGGGGCATGAAAAAAATGACTTTTCTGGCTGAAAACTGCAGATTTGACCATTAAATAATCGAAGAACTCCAGCATCTTACAGAATAAGGGACACAGCGCTGGAAACAGCAGGTCTGACACTGGCTTGTGTTGCCCTCAGCAAGGGGGGGCATAACCTATGTGACAGGTTCTCTTTAATGCCACATCTCGGGTATGTCCAGTCCTGCACTTCCAGGTGCTTGGTGCCGCACAACAGTGAGGATGACACTTTGAATCAGGAACCTCACCCGATGGCTTACACCTGAATTTTTGTAATATATAAAACACATCTACAGAAGATTTTATTTTTATTGAAGTATAGAAGGATAATATTCAGGTACAAATTCAGATTGTTATACTCGCTCTCTTTCTTTACTATAGGCATAGTGGGATTTATGGCAGGATAAAATACTTACAGCATCTGGCAAGCCTTTGCCAATGAGACTGCGAGGCAGGGGTTCAATACAGAGGAGATGGATAATGTCTCTCATCACACAATCTTCTTTGGTAACATTGCTGACTCCCGGCATATACCGTTCACCTGTAAAAGGATTATACGGGTATAAAAGAAATGTATTTGACATGTGTAGTCACTAAAGACCCTGAGAATATAATAGGCTAAACTTAATACATTGGCCATACACCATAGATGAAAGTTGCCAGATTCAGCCAATTTTGAAACGATCAGCTGACAATCTAATGTATGTGCGGGCATGACTGGAATTCAAGATACCAGATCCATGGGAAATAAGCCGATGATACACAAGTGTCTTATAGTGATTTACTCTTTATTCCCCATTAAAGGGTTTTTGCCAGGAGGTGCCTTATATGCTAAGAAGCATATGTAAACAAGCCACATTGAGCTGAGAGAGAGACAGACACAGCCAGAGCACAGAGCGTGCATAAGGGATCGTGTGAAATGTTCACTCAAATAATCAAACTGCAACTAGTGGATTCTGTATACAAAAGACAACACTTTCTCCACAGCAGCTTGAAAGAGTCTTCATGTTCTCTGTCATCAGATAAAGCAGGGATCTACTCAGATAATCACACTACAACTAGTGGTTTCTGTATACAAAAAAACATCATATTTCTACCTGGTGCCTTGAAAGCTTCTGAAGCTCAGTCTCATCAGATAACAAGTGTGCTCTGCAAGCCCGGCCAGCAGCTCTTGTCACTCTGCCTGGTCGTATCTAGTGCAAGCTTTTAAGTAACTAAGAGCAGGTAACGCAGACTGTAGCTCTCTCAGACTGCAATTTTTGTAATCTCATATATTTAGAAAAGTGATTAAATACCCATTTTGAGGGATCCCACGTCAACATTACACCCGTGGAAAAAACCCCCCAAAAAAAAATTTAACAACCCCCATGGATTGTGTTGTCTAAAATAACTTTGTGTGAAAGGGCCCAGCTGTAGCGGGACAAGAAATTGGGCCGAAATTTCAAAAAAATTACATTTGCTAAAGGCAATTTCAATGTCTACTAACACTTCTGCTTACTTCCACATAACACATTCAGTGGGCCTCATTTATTAAAATGGTATATCAAACTTTTAAAGGGAAAGGGGACAAATCCAAAAAGGGAATCCAAAAAAAAACACGGGGCATTTCAGTTTTTTCATTTGCTGTTTTTTTTCCGGGAAAATTTTACACATTGAACGAAACCGAAAAAAGTAAAAAAAAAAAAAAAAAGGCGGTTGATTTTTTTAAATAAAACGGATTTTAAATACGGACTACCGTATTTTTGGGACTATAAGGCGCACCGGACAAAAGGGCGCTTTAAAACTTTTAGCGCATTAACATTAAAGCGCCTTCATAAATAAGGCGCCCCGGAAACTATAGGCCCGCCCCCGGACTATAAGGGGGCGCATTAAATGAAACAAATTTCAGAGCAAAAGGGCCAAAAACTTTTTTTAAACACTTTCACAAAAAACTCTCAATTTTGTAAATTGTAAAAAAAATAAAATACACTTACAGTACTTTTTCATTTTTTTTTCACCCCCACAAATCCATCAAATTTTTTCATTTTTCAGTGTCAAGAAAAACCCATTTTTGGCACGATTTCTTATCCAGCATTCTGGGGTCCCCCCATCATTATCTGAGTCAGCCCTGGGTTGCTGTTTGCTTAGCCTTCAGTAAATGTTTCCCCACCTTTTTTGAAAGCTGGATGATACTGGAGGCTTTTACCTTCCCCAGGCATCCACAAATTCCCCCTTGAAACATGGGGCATAACGGCACGGCTTTGGGCCCCCCCTGTTTTGGTGAAGGGTGGGGTTCACCTTTTTGTCATCCAATTCCCCCAAGCAGCTCGCAAAAAAACCCTTAAAATTTCCCCTTTGTTGACCCAAATTTATTTTAGCGGGGGAGTTTTTTTGGGGTTTAATCCCCCCCTTAAAATGACAGAAACAGGGGAATTTTTTTTTTCTTCATTTGGGGCCCTTTGGGAACATACCCGGGGTCAAATGGGCACGCAGGGATTTCCACAAAACAATGGGGATGGGGTTTGGTGAAAAAATCCACCCGGGGCTTTTGACATGGGACCTCCCCAGCCCTCACTTTTTCCTTCTCCTCGTAATCCACCCCTTTTGGGTTACCTTAAATTGAGACCCCAAACCCGGAAAGTTCTTTGGGAAAATCTTCCCTTTTAAAAAATGCCCAAAGGGTGGTATTTTCCCGGCCTTTTTACCCCTGACGGGCAAAAAACCACAGTGAAAAGGGGCTTCTCAGTCCTTTTGGAAACGTTTTAGGGGCCGAAATTTGGCCCGTTTTTTCAACAGACTTTTGTACAGGGTTTTCAAAAGGAGGGGGACCTAAATTCCTGTTAGTAAATTTTGTTCTGGCGGGGATTTTTCTTTTCACTTATCTTGGCTCTGAAGTATTGGGGAAAAGGCCAGCTTCTTTTCAAAAACCTTTGGCAGCTGCGGCAAACATTTGTTCTGGTGGGGAAAGGAGAGTTTACCCCTTTTTCCTGAAACGAAAGCACCATGAAGAACCCCTTTTAAAAGCCCCTTGATCCCCCAGTTCGCGGCAAAATGCTGTGGCTTTGAGTCTAATAGAAAACAGGGGAGCGCTTCAACTGCGTTTCTCTGTTCAATAACCCCTGTTCTAGTTTGTCCTCCAGATGTGGCCACCTTGCTTTTGTTTCCTCTGAAACTCATTTTGGGTTTTTCCTTCTTTCCCTGGGCGGGGGCTTTCTTCTTTTTTTCCTCCATTTAAAGGCACCATAGATTCTTTAAAGTTAAATTTCCCGGCAGCGCTCTATTTCCTTTCTCAAAATTTGCATGACTTATAGTTTTAAGCTTAAAACCAGCATCATAACATGTCTTTAAAACAGGAGGCTTTTTTCCGGGTAGTGGGTAAAAAAACTGTACGTACAAAAATTGAATGCACAGACAATGTTGAAACCCCAGTTTTTTGCACACAAAAGCGAAAGTACCCACCGCACGTAGTCCCCGCTTCTGACAAAGGTGGCCGAATGGGCCATTCTTCATTTTTTCATGCCGTTTTGCCCCCGCGGATTGCGGGGCTGCAATACCCCCCGGGTTTTTACAAGGGGCCCCCTTGCCATTTAATTGGGGCCTTATTTCGCGAGGGAAATAAAAACCCGCTTTAAAGAAGGGGTTTGAAAAACCCCGGCGGAAATAGGGCCCCTTTGGGGGCATTATTTTGGAAAACTGATTGAAAACTGTTTTTTAAAACCTGTTTTCGGACGTATTTTAATTTTTAAATAAGTTGTAAATCATTTGAAAAATAAATTCCAAATCATTTTCATAAAATTAGCTGTAAAAATTTCTGAACAAAGACGAAAACTGAAAACTGAAAGGGGCAATTGATTAATATAAAGGCGAAACCGGACAAAAAGGGCCCCTTTTGATTTTTTTGATGAAAATTTTTTGGCTTTTTATTCCCTTTTTATAGCCCAAAAAAAATAGGGAAAAAAATTTAAATATTTTTGCCATAGGCAAATTTAAAACTCAAACAGTTTTTCAATCTATAAAGCACTAAAACTTAACTTTTTTTTTGTATAAACACAACCTGATAAACCTTTTTAAAAAACCCCTGATTTTAACCTCTAAATTTTAAAACCCCTTTTTCCAAATTGTGAAGGAATAACCCCTTTTTCTATTATCAATTTTGGGGGGAACACCACCTTTTAAACAGGGAACCTTATATAAACAGTGATTTACTAACTCCAAAAAAGGGATCCAAAAACATCCTTTTTGGCAGTCATCCCAAAACCTTTGGCCCTAAAACATATAATTTTTCCCTTTGGGGGACCCTCGCACGGATAAACTGAAGCCCAGGGGTTGAAAAACCACAAATTTAAATGTCATCCCTTTGACCCCCAAAAATAACACAATTTTTCTTTAAATTAAACCAAATATTTAATAAGAGCCTACGTTTTTTGGGTAAATTTTTGGAGCATAAAGAAAAAAAAATCCATCTTTGGCACCAAAAAACCCCCCGGGGATTTGTTTTTTTTGTCAAAAAACTAAAACAAGAAGGGTTTCCTTTCCCAAGAGCAAATCAGAACATCGCATTTCCCAAAAGATTTTTTCCATTGCCTTATCTGGTCCTATAAATACAAAAAACATAATAAATCACTTTAATCAGAAAACAGAAAAGGCTACAAAAAACTGTGTATTGAAAAAAGGAAATTCCTAAAAAGGTTGTTTTCCATGAAGCAAGCAAAGCGAATCCAAAAAATTCCCTTTTAGTAACAAAGGGAAAAACCCTTTAGCAAGGGGGATTTTTAAAACTTTTTTAAAAAACAATTTCTGGGAATCAACTGTAAAATTTAAGGGGAGAAAACCCTTGGCCCTTGTACCCCTGTACCCACCAATTAAATCAGGGTTGAAAATTTCCCTATAGTTTTAATTTAAGAAAAAGGGTAATGAGTTATGTGTCTAAATGACAGAGTCAATGTGTCATCTTTAATATATCCCACCACCCTTTGTCCCCCCCAAAGTACTTGTTTTAAGGGCCCCCAAATTTTTATTTCCCATCTCCCCGGGGTTATTTAAATTTAAACCCTTTTAAAGGGCCAACCTGTCTGGTTTGGGTTTTAAATGTTTTCCCCGCCCCAGAATTAATTGTGGGAAAGTAATAAGGTGGGGGCCCGTGTTAAAAAACCCTGTTTTTCCCGTTAAATATTACATAAAAAAGAAAAAAAAATTTCCTAGAAAGAAATTTAAAAATTTCTGCTTACCCCCCCCCCTTACATACTTTGGTTTTTGAAAATTTTGCTTTACCACCCCACCCCAATACAGGGGAAAGCATTAAATTTCATTGTATTTTTGGGCGGGGTCAGCAAAACATTCACTGTTTTTTTTAAGGAGTCCCTTTTGGGGGGTTTTTTCTGCTTTTTAAAAAAGAAACTGCTTAAAATTTCTTTAAAACCCCTAATATACAAAGCTAGTCCTCCCCTTATCATATAGTCCTATATATAAACAGATCTCAGTTCTCTCCCTCTTTTTCATAAAACCCCCTTAAAACACAGATCTCACTTCTCTCCCTTATCATAAAACCCCCTATATATCACAACCCTTAGCCCCCTCTCCTATCATAAATTTCCTATATATCCCCAGAGTTTCAGCTCCTCTTTTTTTTTAAAACCCCTTTATATATCCCCAGAGCCAGCTTCCTCCCCAAATCATTACCCTATAAATCACGGGAGTTCGCCCCCTCTTTCATAAAACCCCTTATAATCACAGAGCCCAGCTTTCCCCTCCCTACCCATAAACCCCAATTTATCACAGAGTTCAGCTCCCCACCTTTCATAAAAACCCCTTAAAAATCACAGGGGCCAAAAGTTTTCTCTCCCCTTTTCCAAAAACCCCCTTTTTTTAACACGGGAGTTTCAGCCCTTTTTCCATATAACCCTTATACACAGAGCTCGTTTCCCCTTTCCCCCCTATCATTTCCCCCTTTAGTTTTCACAGTGCTCTGAATTTTTCCCCCTTTTAAACCCACACCCTGTTTTTCGATGGGGTGGATAAACCCCCCTTATTTAAAAACAGACCAGGATATTATTTGATTTAAAAGGGAAACCCAAAATTTTTTAAAGAAAAAAATATATTCAGGAGTCAAAAACTAAAAAAAAATTATATAATGCTTTAAATTTCCCCATAACAAGCCGGGAAAACTAAATTGGCAATAATATTAAAGGGGTTTTCCCCCCAAAAAAACCATGGGTTTGACTATTGATATCCACAAACCTTAAAAGGGCCCCCAAAAACATTCCATTTTCAATGGAGGGGTAAATCAAAAGGGCCCCCATTGTTTTCAATATGATACAGCCATTTAAAACTGAGATGGGGTGGGGGTTTTCCCAAGGGGGACCTGCCCTATGAAACTTTTGGGATAAAAGCCCATAGCCTAGAGATATGCCAGTAATATTTGGGGTGGGAAAACCCTTTTAAACACTGTATTATGCCTGGTGTGGGCCTTAAAGGGGTTTTGCCAAATCCTCTTTTCATACCCCTGAAACCACCTTTTCGCCCTTTTGTGCTCAGAAGGGGGCCCGTGTGTGATTTTGTTTGAAAACCCTTTTGTGCCCCCCAGGGAAATGACATCCCCCGCCTTTTCCTCTCTCAAATTCAAAAAAAAGGTCTGTTTATGTAAAGCTTTGGGGAGTAGCTGATTGGGAAAAATTTTTTTTGGCTTCACACCCCAAGTGTCCTGGGGTTCCCAAAAACCCCTGCAGGAACCCCCAAACCCGTGTTGATTTTTTTTTCTCTTTTTCCAACAAAACCTTTTTGGGTTTTTTTTTTTTTTATTTTTTTTGCACTTTTTGGGACTATTTCCCTAAGTAGGAAAAGGGGAAAGGGAGTGAATGAAAAACCCCGGGGGTTTTGAACACCCCAGTAGCTGCCGAGAGAAGAAGGAATCGGGAAGCATGGGGCAACCGGGAAGTGGGAGCTCTCACCCCTGGTCGTATTTTTCTGGAAGGGAGCTGTAAAAAATTTTGATCACAAAAGGGAAACAGCTGGAACCCAAAAAACGGTGCAAAATTTTTTTAATAATAAGGAAGGGTTAAAATGTTTGTTTTTTTCATTTGCAAATTTCCCCCACTTCACTTTTATTTTCATGGAAAAACCCCCTTTAAGATGGTGCTCCCAAAAAACCCAAGGGAAATTGGAAGGGGGCATTAAAGCATAAAATTTCCCGGGGTTCATGCACTTGCAACTTGGTCCTCCCGTCAGCACCCGTTTTCCAGGATTTGTTCCTTTAAAATTGCTTT
Source organism: Phyllomedusa bahiana (assembly GCA_025379985.1). Taxonomy (NCBI): domain Eukaryota; kingdom Metazoa; phylum Chordata; class Amphibia; order Anura; family Hylidae; genus Phyllomedusa; species Phyllomedusa bahiana. Next base: position 50,103 of record JAODAL010017096.1, read on the forward strand.
ACAAAGTGTTTCCAGAACAGGAAAAGAAGTAAAAATATCTTTGGGCCCAAACTAAAAACAGAATTAAAGGGGAACTTTCGGGAATCTAAAGTCCATACACACAAAAAGGCATCACAAAGATTTGTAATTACTTATTTAACCAAAAAGGGGGAGTACATATCATATCGGTGCCGATTGCCAAAACAAAAAAAGATAATTTTTAACCACGTTTTTGGGTTTGGGCATAGAGATTTTAAATAAAAAGCAAACAGGGCGAAAAATTTTGGCCACTCATTAGCAGGAAGCTTTTTGGATTATATGGGCCCTGCCCAAAATCAAACAGAAAACGGGAAAAAACGGGAAAAATAAAAAAAAAAAAAATAAATTCTATACAAAAAGCATAAATTTTTTCTTTAAAAAAAAAAGGCTTTAAACATTGCAAACCAAAATTTATTGGTCACATTTTTGATTTACAAAGGGCATACCCATGCTTTTTTTAAGACACTAAAACACTAAAAAAGAAAAAAACACGGGGGGGTTGTGGGGGGCTTTGTCCCTAGCGTGTCATAACACATTGTTTTTGTTTCACCATGCAATAAAGGCAAAATAAAGCAAACTAATCTTTGGTTTTACAGAGGGGGTTCCAAGATCACCCTTTCATAGTTTTTTAAAAAAGGTTTTTCCCCAAACAAAGTCAAAAATTTGCCTTGCGAAAGTATTCGGCCCCCCTTGAATTTTTAAAAAGTTTTTTCCCCAAATTTCCCGGGCTTCAAACATAAAGTTTAAAAAAATTTTTAAATTTTTTTTGTGAAAAAAATTTCAAAAAACAAGGGGGGACATAATTGTGAAGTGGAACAAAAAGTATTGGATTTTTTTAAATTTTTTTGAAAAAAAAACTGAAAAGGGGGGCGTGCTAAAAATTTTCCCCCTTTTTTTTCAGGGGCAGCGAATTTCACCCCAAAAGTTCAGTAAACTATCTCTGAATGACCCTTTGTTGTCCTAAAGGGACTGTTGAAAAATAAATAAAATTCCACCGTGTGAAATCAAGTCCCCCCGTAAAAAGGGCACCTCCCTCTGTAAATAGCCTGGGGGTTTTCTGTTTAAAGTGCAGAGTGCTTCATGGGGGACCAAGGAACAAAACCAAGGCCCGGTCTGTTTACTGTTGGGGGGAGAATTTTTAAAGCCGGTTTTTTGGATCCCAAAAAAGACCCCCCAAAAACTTTAAAAAACCCCAAGGAGCACTGGAAAAACGATCATATTAAAAAGGGAAGGGTATCGGGACCACTGCAAATCAACCAAGACCTTTATCTACTTAATCCCTAAACCTCCCAAAGGAAATTTCCCACATCTACAAGAGAAACAACCCAATACCTGCCTGCTCTACAAAGGACAGTACCCTGTCATAGTGCCATGTAAGTTGCATATACCCTTTAACATTTCCAAAAAGAAAGCCCACTGTACAATTAGGGGATGTCCCCATGGCAGGATTTTCGGTCGGATTTACAGGGCTGTTTTTTTTATTTAAAAACAGTCTGTAAAAAACTGTCAACCAGCCTGAGAGTTTTTTTAGAAAAAAACCGTTCCCCAGTTTCCCCCTTTAAAGGATTTTTTTCTGGGGAAATTTTTTCACTTCCCCGACGGTTTCCCAAAAACTTACAACAAAGTTTATTTTTTCGTCTGATTTTCGTGGCAGAAGATGTTTAATTTTCAGTGGGGGTTTTAGGGGACAGGCGAATCCACAAAACATGGAAGAAACCCCCCCCCAAGAATTTCTGGGAAAAAAGATGGCCCAAAAACCCGGCCGGTCTTTTAATCCGAATTTTGGACGAAGTTTGAATTTCGTCCCCCTTTTGGACGGAAAACTTAATTGCAAAATTTGGTGGGAAAAAAAAATAAACAAACCCGGGGGGCACTAAGGGAAGCCAATCTTGTTTGCCTTGGGGTTTCTTTAACATGACACCTGTTCCCAAAAAACTCTTTGGGTCTGGGGGGGGGGGGGAAACTTAAAAATTTTCTTGTCCTTCCCCATTTTCTTTGACGCGGTTTTTTAATGGGGATTTTTGGGCCTTTTTTCTGGGCAGGTTTCCCTAGAAAATGGTTTCCCCTTCCTTTTTCCCATTTTATCAGTAAATTATTTTCCCCCCAATTTTATCAGTGCTATTTTAAAAGGGAAAAAAATTTTTATAAATGATTATTTTATAAAAATATTTTTAAAATTTTTCTTTTATTTATAAAAAAACAGATGGTGTGTTTTAAAAACTTCTTTACTGCAGCTTTTTATTCCAAAATAAAAAATTTAAAATTTTTAGGGGTTCCCAATACGATTCTTTCTATAGGGACCCGGTTTTTTGTTTGGGGCACCCTTATCAATTTTCCCTTTCCCCCCCCTTTTGCTGGGAGGGACTTTTACTTTTTAATTTTTTTTTTTTTTTTTCTTGTAGGGGGAGATTAGGAGGATGATGGTTTCCTTTTTAATTTTTTTTAATAAAAAGGGTCTATTTTTAAAAATGTTGGTTTTGAAAATTTTTTCCCTTCCCCTCCCATTATAAAACGGGATTTGGTTTTCTAGTTTTTTAAATACCTGCAGCATCAAAATGTCTTTATCATTTCACTTTTCCCTGCATTTGACATCCCTTGGGGGATTTAAAAACCTAGAAGGAAAATCTGATTACAAATTTGTCAGACGCACTTACACAATGTAAGACAAGACCATATTGAATGTAGAGAGGTCAAGAGAATAGGGAAAAGATAACTAATTATGGTAAACTTAACCCAAATTTTTGCAATAGAAACAGAAATTTTGACAAAAATTTAAAAACTGCCTTTAAAACTTTTCTTTAAATCCCCTCCCCCTTTTACATTTTTAAAAACGATCACTGTAATAAATCTCATTTAACTTTTCAAATTTTTTCCGTGTTAAATTCCACCCGGTCCCGCAAATACCAAATTTGGTTATTCCAAAAATAGACAAGGTAATTATTTTAAAATTAAAATGATCCCAAAAGATTACTTTAGGGGAGCAACCCCCAATTTAAAAAGGGGGAAAGGCAACCTATGGGCAAGGGAAAATTTATTTTAGACCTAAAAAAGGGTTTAAACATTGGCCCCAAATGCAGCACGAGGGTTTAAACAAAAATGATTGGATGATCTGTTTTTACCTGGCCCAAAAGAAGGGGAGACCCTTTCTCCCTTTCCACAGTCGGAAACTACTTGACCGGCAACACCAAGGGACCCCCAATGAAAAATCAACAAGTTTTTTCCCCCCGGAAGTTCTCCCGCGCAATATATTTAAAAAATTTTTTCCCTCCCACCCTAGACTACCAACAAAAAAAGGGGGTTTTATTTGGGTTTTAGGAAACAGAAATGAAACCTTCGGATAGGTGGTTCGGCCTGCCCTTTAAATTTTTCCCGTGATGGTTTGGGAAAAAAATTTTGTGAGCAGGTTTACCCCTTCCCTTTTTCCAAAAAAAAAAAAAAAATCTAAAAAGTTAGGGATATTTGGCTTTGGGTTGAAATTTCAGGGTTAACAAAAATAATTGTTTTTTTTTTTTTTTAAATGAACTGAGACAATCTCTTTAACTTTAGAATTCATACGCACAACTGTTCAATATTTTAGTACTTTTTGCACAAATTGCTGATCTCTAACCAGAAGATTAATGGCAAAATTCTCAACAGTTGTTTGATCCCTGAATCGCCCAATTAATTTAGAGGATCAATTTTGAATTGGGATTTAAAGGGAACCGGTCACATAGGTTATGCCCCCCTTGCTGAGGACAGCACAAGCTAGTGTCAGACCTGCTGTTTCCAGCGCTGTGTCCCTTAGGGTATGTTCACACGGCGCATTGGGGCGCGTATAGTACGCGCCGCAATACGCTGGGTGTTTTGGAACCATGCACTGATCAGCGCGTAATTCCAAAGCATGGAGGGGCCCCATAGACATGCATAGTCAGCGGTGTGTATTCGTCGCTAATAATTGACATGTCAATTCTTCCCCCGCGTGTGCAATACGATCATATTGTACGCGTGGGGGGGGGGAGAACATGTAATCCATAGTTCGCTAATTGCAGCATGCATTTCGCCGCGTATAAAGCGCAATACGTGGCGAAATATGCGCGCAATTACGCGTGAAAATAAGCCGTGTGAACATACCCTTAGTCTGTAAATTACAGCAGTTTCACAGCATTTAATGCTAAAATCTGTCCGGTTATTCATGAGCGGGTGTTAGCCACACGCGTCGGTGGTTAACCCAACCCACTCATGGGTGATTCATCCTATTACTGTGAATAGAATGAAACCTATGGATAATTGTCAGGTGGGCGGGGCCAACACCTGCTCATGAATAAGCTAGACTCTTTTCTGGCTGCAAACTAACAGAGTTGAGCATGAAATACTCAAACTTCAGCATCTTATAGAATAAGGGACACAGCGCTGGAAACAGCAGGTCTGACACCAGCTTGTGCTGTCCTCAGCAAGGGGGGCATAATCTATGTGACAGGCTCTCTTTAAAGGGGTTGTCTCACAACAAAGATTGTCATTCAAATTAAAGATCTTCAAAAAACAAGCACGTTTGCAATATATGTCAATAACAAATCTCCTACTGATTTCTAGATAACTTGTTTTTAGTGGCTCCAGGGGCTGCTGAGGTCTCTATAGTCACCGACCTGCTTGTTCTCCCTGATAGGCTGTATCTCCGGCATCTTATCACAACAGGTCGCGTTGGGAGCGAGCACTCAAGTTTAACTATCTCCTGTCCTTTCTCTCTCTGTCCTCACTCTGCCGGTGGCACAGCCCAGTGATTTAGAGCAGGCATACTAGCAGCCCCTGTCAGTTCCTCTGCTGCCTTATCTGTGTCTCAGCCTAATTATTATTCACTGCTGTTAACTATTTCCTGCCCATCTCATTCAGCTCTGAGTCTGCCTAATTAGCATTCACTCTCCTGTTTACCTAACCAGCTTCACTGCTGAAGTGAATGATTCCAGCAGGAAATAGTCAACAGTCAGTGAATAGTAATTAAGCAGACACCAACAGATGTAGCACTGAGATAACTCCATGCAAATACAACACATCAGAGATTATTTGAATCACTTCCCCCCTGCTCAATTCCCTGTGCTGTAAGGATGTATGGGGAGAGAAATATGTGCTGTGTACACGGTGGATACTATTGAATGGTCAGCAGCAGGGGAAAGAGACCTCTGTTATCTGAGATGGTCTCCCTTCCAATGCTGTTAGCATCGGGAGCGAGCGCAGCAGCATGACGTCACCTAGATGAAGGGAGGGGGGAGAGGACTCCAGGAAGCCAGTGCTCCCGCCCATGATTTCAAAACTACAGCTCTTAGGACAGCACCAAGGTAGGATGAAATCCAGTCGTGAGACAACTCCTTTAAGTCATGTCCTGGCCACCTGAGTAGCCTCGCCCACCTCACAACTGATTAACCTATTACTTTGAATAGGTAGAAACCTTTGAATAGCCGTCAGGTGGGTGGGGCTAGTGTTGTGTGGGCGGAGCTCACACCTGCTCATGAATAAGCCGGACTTTTCGCTGGCAGAACAGGCTGGAAACTGCTAGATTTGAGCATTAAATGCTCTAAAACTACAGCATCTTACAGAATAAGGGACAAAGCGCTGGGAACGGAAGGTCTTTCACTAGCATGTGCTGTCCTCAGCAAGGGGGTATAACCTATGTGACAGATTCTCTTTAAACAGTCCTCATCATGCGGTTCACATTTTCACATCATGAAACCAAATTGTCATTGTGAGGCTTCAAGCAGGATGCCCTCAGACGGAAGTGGCCACTGAGCCATCTATATCAAGAGCTGTTACACAAAAACAAAATCAAGAGTGGTCAGGTTCTTCATTCAAGTACCCTAAATGAATCCCAAACTAGATAATCTGCAATATGTTAACCTTCTCCTTAGACAAAATTTTTTTTATTTATAATAAGTGAAATGGTAAGTTATACTTACAAGAGAAATAAGTTCAGGCAGTTTTCTGATCAGACCCGTTCTACACATATGCGCATGTAGACCTGAAAAAAAACCCACTTGATTAACAAGTGAAGTGTCCATAGCAACGAACAATGACCAAGCCAACAGCTGCAAAGAGATTTCCCACAATTTAAAACTTTAACTATCCTAAGGCTGCTTTCACACAGCGCAGTTTTGGTGCAGTTTTAACTGCGCTCCAATTACACTGCCTTTATTACTAGCAAGCTTCTTTCATTTCTCTAAATTGTTCGGAAAGGGGTTTCAAGTAAGTAATCAATTCCTGTGTTTGGAGTCTTGTGGATACACACTCACTAATTGATCACTTTCCAACCTGTTTAGTTAAGTGAAAGAAGCTTGCTGGTAATAATGCGGTTTAATTGGAGTGCAGTTAAAACCGCACCAGAACTGCGCTGTGTGAAAGCTCCCTAAGGAACACATCAAATGTATAATTGCAGACGTCCCATTTTCACAACAGAGCTGGAGATAGCTCATGAGTCTTGGGCTGTGCGGTGACACTTCTCTTTCTATGTTAATAAACATATAAGTGTAAATGCACAAAAATCACTCTCCTTGTCTTGGCAGCTTTCCCTCATGACAAAAACCGCTCTGCCAAATTAATAGCCAGACATCTTGCTTGGACAGTGTAATTTTATTTTTAAAACCCCATCACCAACGTCCCTCTAACAGGCACAGCAAAGAATAGGCGCTAGCAGAGCTTAAAAAAAAAAAAAAAAGTCAGTCCATGCTATGGAACCAACCACAGCCTGCAAAGGAAGTAGTAGCCTGAAGCCAGCTGGGAATAGCAGGTTCTATAAGGAGATAGAAAAAAAACATTTAAGGCCAGCTTCACGCGGCGTATTGTGGTGTGTACATTATGCGCCGCAATACGTGTTCATTATGCTGTTGAAATGACATGATTGCTAGCTCGTAATTTCAATAGCGCAAGTGACGCGTGAAATATCCCAGAGGCAGATTTCTGCCTCCTATACTTTACTCTGTTATGGCATGTATACGCCTGAAAGAATTGACACTTATGCGACATATGAGTGATGCCACATATTTTACATTAAAGGGGTTTTGCCACGAAGTAAAATTGACGTGGGAAGTTTGAAAATGAAATAATAAACATTTTCACCATTCATCATTATTAAAAATTCTGCACCGTTTTTGTTTTAGCTGCTCCTTTAGTGATCCATTGTTTACAGCTCATCTCCAGGGGATACGACCAGGGCTGAGAGCTCCTCAGTCCTGGTCGCACATGCTCAGACATCACCTCTCTTCTCAGGCAGCTACTGAGTGTTCAAACCCCGGGTGCTGTCACTCTACTCCTGTCCTTTGGACTAATTAGTAATAAGTCAAACAGTGCAAAAAACAAAAAAAGAAACCTCAATGAGGTCTGTGCATTGATAAAAAGGAAAAAAAAAAAAAAAAATCATAGGTTAAGTTGTACATTGTAGCTACTTACAATTCTATACATAAACAGACCTTTCATTGATTAGAAAGAGGAAAGGCCTGGTGATGTCATCCTGCAGGGTCACATGATCTGCAATTCAAACAAATCACGCCCCCTTCTGAGCACACACAGTTGAAGAGCTGGATGCAGGAGGTATGAAATTAGACTGTGGCAAAACCCCTTTAAAGTCTATGACAGTTGTATTGAACATTGTTTGGGCTGTATTTCGGGGAAATTGAAATATGCCCAAAATTACGTATCAAAAGACACTGTGTGAATGGTGTAAAGCAGATTGCTACTTGTTAAAACCTTTAAATGAGATTACAAGCTGTCACCATTGGTTATAAAGGTACAACACCAAGTAACTTTAGAAATAACCATCTTCAATTCAACAACGGTTACAATGATATTGCTTTCTCCGGTTTTACCAATTTTTATACTTTGGGTTCACGAACATATTCCTATAGATACGGATACATATTCCTGCCCATCGGTGTATATGGTTAGTGACTTAACCCTGTCATGCATTCAAAACATGTTTGTTTTTCTAAGAAAATTAGAAACAGCTTTACTGGGAATAACAGGAAACATAGTGCTCACCTGCGAACATCCTGGACAGGGGCAGATGTATGCTGACTGGGTCCCGAGAGACCGTAAATGGATAACTTAGATAGGAATGACCACAAATCTCTATGTGTGACCTCTCCTGAAGGGTTACTGGTTTAATGCATTGAAGGGCACCAAGATAACAAGCCTTGTAGGTCTTCAGCAAGATCTCTTCCTTCAATACAGAAAAAACACATTCAGGTTAATGACTGTAAAAAATGTGTTCTTATAAATTCATTAATAAATGAGTTCTATGCAAGTAATGAATAGTTTTCTAGTCCAGCTTTACTTGCTTTCATATACAGTGCATGACTTGTCTTCAACGCCTCTCATGCTGCAGAGGAAAACTGCTGGGGGCTGAAAGCATCTGGCCGCTAGGTGAAGCATTTCTGCCCTTCATTTTAAGTATAAGTTTCAGGAACTGGACCCCTACCAACCATTTTTTTTCCCCAAACACTCCATAGGGAATTAGCACTAAAAGTCTTGCAATTTTGTGAGAGCTACATTCATAAAGTTCAATGTATGTAGAAGATTTATAGTAATCAGTTAATACATATATATAGGGACGGTTTAGGGCTTATAGAGTAGGTTCCTGTGTGGGGTCGCCCTTTTTGGGGCGGTGTCTCCGCTGTTGTCTGTGGTGTAGAGTAGTGAGTAGGGCCTTATTAGGGACTTGTTAGTCCTCTTTTATCAGGTTATTAATAAAGGTTATTTTTTATTGTATATATTTAGCCCTAAGATATCGATATTTTTGTGGTTGCTGGTATATATTCCTGAGGATATCGGGCATTCTTTCATCAAGTGGCCGCTCCGCCGCTGTATCTAGGAGTATTTGTAGTTTTTGAATACATATATAAGCTAACAATACATTGAAGACCACCACCCTAAAGTGTGAAATAACCTTCTTCCCCTTCCTAAGGTTTTCATATACATTTTTCTTTCTAAGGTTCAATCAATGCCTCAGATTGTGGCCATTATTTTTGGCTCCTGATGGGAAACTGTATAGTATGCAAATATAAGTAGAAATCGACAGACTTTGCTACGCTAGCCACACAGTGTCAACTAGGCGTGTACAGACACTGTGCAATGATGAGATGGTCAGAGCAGCATCAGTAGCGAAAGCCCTCAATATCTCCCCACCACTCTTTCTTTACCCATCAGGACCAGCAGCTTCAGCAGCTCAGTCACCAGAGGATTCTGAGGATTTAAAGGAAATCTGTCGTCAATTTTTTTTTTTTACTTATTAAACCAAGCCCCTGATCCATATTCTTTTTCTCTCAGTCGTTTTTATTTCCTGATTGTAGATTTCTCTATTCAGCCGTCGATATATGATTTTATGGGAGACATTATTGCTTGCACTGCTTTAAAAGCAGTCAGAGAGATACTTTACAGCAGCTTCATGCACATAGCATTCTTAAGACAGATTCTGTCCCATAGACTTGTATAGGAGAGTTTTCACTGTGAAGGGAGGGGAGAGGGGGAGCTGTGACATCTCCTCTTGTGACTGGTGGATTCTGTGTTATCTGTACACATTGGTGTCTTCTTTCAGTGTGACCCTGCTTTTACTGATAATGAGCAGACACTGCTGAAAAGCTCTCTAAACAGAACAGGAAGTGTCAGACTATTATCAGGCCTAGTGGCCAAAGTGAAAACTGCAGGACTTAAGAATTATAAAAAAAATATTGAAAGTGATATGGAAAATTAGAAAAAACATAACCAAAATGTGTTTAACATAAAAATGTGAGTTAAACAATAAGTCATTTTTTGATGACACATTCCCTTTAAGGATTCTGAGCTTCTGCTGCTGCTAACCCTGCAGCCTCCCAATGGTGATGAGCTGCTGTGAAGATAGAAGACTGCAAAAATCATGCTGTATAATACAGACACTGTGGAATCTTGCTCCTGGAGCCATTATGACACTGTCTGCTTAGACAGTGCTAGTGCTCAGAAATGTAATGCCCTCTTGTCAATTTGTTCATCCATTTGAATGCCGCATGGCTAAAACGGGTTGTCAAGTGAACAAAAAAGAAAAAAAGAAAAAAAAAAAAAAAACACTTATGACTTGCCTGAGCCTTCATTCATCTCCCTGTAATGTGTTCTGAGATCATTTGTGCTGTCTGTAGTCTCTCTTCTCTGCAGCTAAGCAGCAGCATTTCCTCTACAAAAGCATCCCCTCCATTTTCCCTGTAAAAGCTACAAGCCCATGATCCTTTGCTTTGTTTTGCATCTTCTTCACTCCAACCTCAGTTTAATTGCAGGACCCCTGTTACCGCCATCATGTTGAAACCCTTAAAGGGGTTTTCTCACTACAAAGATTAGCTTTCAACATAAAGGGACAGTTAAACGAAAACTTTTTTCTAAATATATAGGTCAATAGATTTTACTTTAAGTTGTGAGACAAGAGCGTTTTCTTATGTGCTCTGAAGTGCACATAGGTGTCTATGGTTACCTGAACACCAGATGGACATTTGTTATCCGATTAGCTGAGAGCAGGGAGTGAGGTCACCCCACTGACAGACTGAAATCGAAGCAAACTATTATATCTAACAAGATTAGCGTCACTAAAAAAAAAAGGCATATTTTGTTAGAGACAACAATTTCTAACAAAATTGTTGTCTCTAACAATCTTGTTAGAGACAACAATTTCCTGCACCTACAAAGTAAGTGCTTGCTAGAAGTTGAACATGCTAATCACTGCTGAAGAACCAACCACAGCCTGAGGAGATAGAGTAAGTGCAAAACTGCTAAAACCCAGTGAAACAGTGTGGTGAGAAAACTCAGACTACCCTGAACTTGGCAAACCTCTTGTTACCCAATATCCTCGGCCCAACACAGAGCTGTTTCCTGTCAGCAGTCAGCTGATGTAATGTAATTTCATAGAAATTTCTGATGGTTTCCAGCAGTTCTACAAGTATGTTTTACTTCGGGAAAGATATTATTTAAATTATTTTTTCCATTAGACAACATCTTTAAATTTACGTAACAGGCTCAAGTACCAGTAGCAGTATTGGGGTAAACAGAAGAACATCTGAGAATAAATGGAGGACACAAAACCAGGAAAACAGAGGAAACATACTTCTGAAACATTTTAGGATGGTGACAGGGCAATGCCTACAATTAATATTTTAGGGACTGAATTATCAATGTCGAGTGAAGTCAAACCAAAAAATCCTTAATATACGAAAAACATAATAAAACATGCTCCTATATTTCCAGAGACTGCTATAAGAATTAAATATTTAGCTCAACTTCTATTAACCCCTTAACGACCGTGCAACGTCTTTTGGCGTCGGCTGGTGCGGGTCGTTTGTCTGCAGCGACGTCTTTTGCCGTCGCTGCAGGCATCGGAGTTTGCGGTGCCAGGCGCCACAGCTGCGCTGGGATCGGGGCTGTACTACACAACCCTGATCCCAGCACAGCTCCTATGAGCACCGGGGAGCGGCGGAAACCTCCGCATCCCGGTGCTTTAACCATTTCATTGCGGCGGATCGTCACCGCAGCGCAATCAAAGGGTTTCCCTGCTCTGTCGGTGATCGGAACGCCTGGTGACCCGACAGTGCCCGGGGAACGGCTGCACAGTCAGCCCTGGGGGATCAAGAGTGGCCCCAGAGCTGTCTGTGTAATAAGCCAGTGACCAGGACAGACTGTGTGCTGTCCTGGTCACTGCCTGTGTCAGACTGACACAGTTTATAATGTATTAGCATATATAAATATGCTTATACATTAAAGTGTTAAAAAAAAAAAAAAAAAGGAAATCCCCTGAAGGCAGAACTGTTATAAAAAAAAAAAAAAAAACCCAGAAAAGGTGTAAAAAAATAAAAATAAAAAAAATAATTGTGCATATATTACACACACAGGTTATCATCCACACGACCGTAATAACCTGTAGAATTATTATTAAGTGTGAAATGTGAATGGTGTAAAACAAATTAAAAAAATTCCGCAATTATTTATAAGTGAACTTAAACTATTCCCCCATAAAGTACAACTTGTCTCGAATAAAACGAGACCTCATACAACTGCGTCATTGAAAAAATAAAAAAGTTACAACTGTTTAAACGCGAGGAGGCGTTCGGCTTAAGGAGTTAATCATATCAGATCTAGATAGGATATTCGCTCATAACCGTGTATACAGAGTCTATACACATTCTTGTGTGTATGCAGAAAAGGTCTTTCAGCCAAAAGGGAGAGGGGTAGAACTGCTTGTGAATTCTTATGCCACAAAAATTCATTTAGCACACGTTGAAGATCACAGGAAATGTTCTTACATTACTGGCACACCACTCCTGGATTAAGAGCAAGACGGTTTTCAGCTGCATCTGCATGGCTACCGCAGCCTCCCAGTCAGAATCCATCTCCACATGCTGTCCTATCATTCTGCATATTGCCTCCATGCCCTGAAATATACAGTATAGTTAAAGCAGACTTTGGGGGACTTATCCAAGATACATTAAAGGGGTTGTCTCACTACAAAGAATAGCTTTCAAAATGCAGGGAACACTAAATGAAGACGTTTCCCAAATATATTGATTTGTTCATCTTTTTTTGTTAAGGAGCTACAAATGATTTTATCACCTTCTGTGCTCTCTCTGGTTCCCCAAGTGACCGACCTGTGTACTCCTCCTCCCCTGCTGCTTGTTCTATCTGATAGCAGGGAGTGAGGCCATCACACAGGTCGGGGCCAGCAGTGTGAGAGCTTGTGTGTTATCTGATCTTTCAGACAAAAGACAGTAATTACTCTACTGTTTACATTAGCTCAGAAGCTTCTCTGGACCTCAGAGAAGGCAATTTATTTAATCTAGACTAATAAACAGACGCCTGAATACACGGAGCTCATATGCTAATTACAGACAGCTTGACCAGGAAGTGACAGAGCCAAGCAGCATTATTTCATTCATGCATCTTATGAAACTTTGAGATGAGACAACCCCTTTAATTTTAAAGATGGAAAATAAAAGAATGCAGAACTGAATCTGTATATTTTAATTTACTAAGACGGCTAAAAGTAGCAATTGTGACAAAAACCGCCATTGGTTCGTTTAGTAAAAATCCTTTAATTTAGGACATAATAATCCTGAAAGTCCAATGTACTTGTTTTCACCACAAAACTGCAATATAGTGTGGGATAGATGCAGAAGTATAGCATATTTGTATTAAGCTTTTTGCAATCTGCACTTTTATCATGTAGGTTCTCTGCTGCTAGGCCCTGTTCACAAAGCAGAATTTTACATATATTTGGCTACAGAGTCTGCATGAATCTCAAGCCTAAATCCATGTCCCACTATGGGCAATGGGAACCTGTGCTGTAGTTTATTTGCAAATCCACAGTGGGAAATAACCTAAGGCTATGTTCACACGGCTTAAAATGGGACGTATTTCCGTCCGTAATTACGCGCCGGAGTGCGCAAATTACGGCTGGAATACGTCCCAGCCATTACGGTAATCAACAGTTCTCATAGAGAACTATGGATTACGTCTCCTCTCCCTGCTCGGCGAATACGCCGTGGGGGAGATAAGTGACATGTGAATTACCAGTGGTGTATACGTGCCTCTGGTAATTAATGTCTATGGGCCGGCGAGGTGCCGGCCCCCCTCTCCCGCGCACACGTCGTAATTGCAGGGCGTAATTACGCCCTGCAAATAAGCCGTGTGAACATAGCCTAAGTGACATTGACCTAATGAGAATAGGTGGACAGAACACAGATCAGACCAATTCGCTGGTGCTAATCTGTGTTCTAATATACATCCAAATCGAAAATCCTGAGGGGTAATGCATCCAAAATATCTGCTGAGCATATTTCCACATGAAAAAATGTTTTGTGTGCACAAGGCCCTACAAGGTAGTTTTATATCCCTTTCTTTAAAGGGGTTGTCTCACTACATTGTTTTCTTGGTTTCACTTTGAATTAAGGGGTGTGTTTACTGGCTTCCACTAGGCTGCAATAGAAACCAGGTCTGTAATTATAGCAACCAGTTCTGGCAGCCTATCAGGACAGATCAAACAGGTCTGTAGCACTAGCGACCTGAGGAGCTGATGCAGCCCATATAGGAGGGGATATCTCAGAATAGGTAGGACACTGTTGATGGACACTTATTGAAAGTGATTCGTTTTTGCGAGATCTTTAACATAAAAAGCAATCCTTGTAGCGAGACAACCCCTTTAACCATCTGATAATCAGAAATTCTGAAACTTAGGCAAAATGTCTGAGCTTTGTACATCTGTGAGTGAACATACAATGTCCTATTTGTTATTATACTGCATTTGTTGCTTTTCCCTGCTTTGTTAATGGTTAAAAACCATCTATAAGTATATAAAATTCAATGTTGCAATTTTTACCCTAACAGTTACTACTGTTGCGCAATTACTACATGTATTCTTCTATCGTCAAGGCCTGTATTCTCGGACTTGCCTGCTTGAGGGGCCCCAAGCTCTGAGACCGGTGGGTTTCCTCTCTAAATTATTTCAGCTTGTACTTGATACGATTGTGTAGGCTGTGATTTCTGTGTCTGCTGAACTAAGCTACTCAGACCTGCGAGATGCCACTATGTTGTCACAGGTAGGTTGATAGATACATGACGGTAGGATCACATTACACATATTGGGGTACATTTACTACGCCAACTGTGCCAGAATATAATATGTGCCAAAATACTCTGGTACATTGTTTACACCACACCTATTATGCATTTTAGACAGTAAACATTTTGGTGCTATGACCAACAAAAGTGATTTCAGCAAAATTGGGGTACATTTCTGAAGAGATGGCGCAGCTGAACTTGCACCAAAAATGTGCCACGAATTCGGCACCATGTTTATTTGGATATGTGAATACAGTATTTTCCCATTTGTTTTCCAATAAATTTTGCTTATAAAAATAAATAAATATTTTGACACAATTGTTGGCACAAACTAAACCAACTAATACATGGTGTAAAGTTAGACCAACATGTCTAAAAATACAATAGAATTATTACACATTGATAAATCTGGTGCACATTTAGATTGTGAAGTTTGTGTTTACACGAAGTATTAGGCTAGGGGTCTCAAACTGCGGCGCTCCAGCTGTTGTGAAACTACAACTCCCATCATGCCCACTGTTAGATTAAATAAATGCATGATGGGAGTTGTAGTTTCACAACAGCTGGAGCGCCGCAGTTTGAGACCCCTGGGCTAGGGCCACCCAGCATAGGACAAAAACATCGGAAAGCCGACAGCGTTTTTTTTGTCACTGATTTGCGCAAAAAACGGTCTTGAATATATGGGAAACCGACGGCAAGCCGAAAAACCCAGGCGGAATATGCTAAATGTTGCATATTCCGCTGGATTTTCAACATGGCGGTTAAAAACCTGTGCTGAATAGACTACAGCATGGGTTTTTCATTGCCGTCTATGCAGCACGGTGTACCATCGGATTCTCCCTGTTTTAAAATACTGAAACAGCTGAAAAACCGAAGGTATTTCTGTGCTGTGTAAACATAGCCTTAGACTGCATTCATAACTCTGCCTCATTGTTTTTAGGAGAAATTTGTATTGCAAGAGCTATATCAACCCTGTGGTAGCAGCTGTATTAGAAAAAAAAAGAATTTTAATACTACATGCAGTGATTCACAATTGCTATTTTAGATTTATTGGAAAATGTAGCAAAGGTGCACATAGCCTATAAGTTTATAAGAAATTATAAGAAAAGCAGCGGGGAAATTTACCTGCATACATGACAAAACATGCAGTAAAGCGTTAAATCCCTCTATAAATTTTTCTTTTAGCTTCTCTGTCCACAAAGTAGGTTTACTTATAAGAACACCTAAAAGGTAGAAAGAAGTCTAAAAACAGAACAGCAAAGTGTACAGTGTGAGAAATTATACAAACATCTAAAGAATTTTATCCATTCTAAGAACACAGGGTTTGGTCATAAAAACAGTTGTCAAAGGTCACAATAAACACGTGGCTATGTTTCAAAAAACAGGGTCATGTTCATAAAACCAGGGTTCTATGGTTTTAAAACACAGGGTTCTATGTTTCAAAAACACAGGGGTTCTATGGTTCAAACACAGGGTCTAGGTTTCATAAAACACAGGGGTTCTATGGTTTCATAAAACACAGGGGTTCTATGGTTTCATAAAACACAGGGGGTCATGTTTCATAAAGACCAGGGGTCTATGTTTCATTAAACACAGGGGTTCTATGTTCATAAAACACAGGGTTCTATGGTTTATAAAACACAGGGTTGCTATGGTTTCATAAACACAGGGTTCATGGTTCATAAAACCAGGGCTAGTTCATAAACACAGGGTCTATTTTCATAAAACACTTGGGGTCATGGTCTTAAAAACACAGGGTCTAGGTTTCATAAAACCATGTCATGGTTCAAAAAAACAAGGGGCTAGTTTCATAAAACACAGGGTTCTAGTTTCATAAACACAGGGGTCTAATGTTCATAAAACACAGGGGTCATAGTGGTTTAAAAACAGGGGGTCTATGGTTAAAAACCACTGGGGTCTATGGTCATAAAACACAGGGTCATGTTTCATACAAACACAGGGGTCTGGTTTCATAAAACCAGGGTTTCATAACAGGTGTGATAGAAACACAGGGGGTCTATGGTTTCATAACACGGTCAGTTTCATTAAAACACGGGGTCTATGATTTCATAAACACAGGGTCTATGGTTCATAAACAAGGGTCTATTTCATAAAACCAGGTTATGTTTCATAAAACACATGGGCTCTATGGTTTCATAAAACATAGGGGGTCTATGGTTTCATAAAACACAGGGGGTCTATGGTTTCATAAAACACAGGGGGTCTATGGTTTCATAAAACACAATGTGTCCCTTTCAAATGTTCTGTAAGATCAACAGAGCTGTATCTACTATCTGATGTAGAGACAATAAGGGTATGTTCACACAATGTATTGCAGCAGCGGGCCGGCCACATTGACATTCATTACTCGCGGCGCGCATACGCCGCGAATAATTGACATGTCACTTATCTCCCTGCGCGTACAATACCAGGCCCCACACTGATCCTGACAATAAAAGGACACCATGCTAGATTAGCACAAGGCCCCTTTACCAGAATTAGTAGGGTCCTTAGAGAGCAGACCCCTGCCAATTATAAAGTGAAAGCAAATCTTATTGATACTGTAAATAGTAATATCCCTTTGAGTAACTTTATACATATATTACAGTACTTACCTTGTACTGATCTAAAGTTACAGCCTCTATTACACCCCAGAGCTGGATTCACAATTCCGCAGTTACTACTGTAACCAGTCAACAAGTATGTAAATGGAGTACTTGTGCAAAGAGATAGCGGACGCACTCACCAATCTTCATTTTAATTATTTATTCCATAAAAATAGTCCAACAGCAAGTTATCAGGAGAAGCGGTGCAACCACAGCCTATGGCCATTTCGCATCTCTAGACGCTTTGCATAAGTACTCTATTGGGACGCTCTAATTTTTGCTTTGTAACACTGATCACCATTGAGGGGTTAATCTCTAGTATCTACTGTGGCAATCGTCTGCCATATTTTTTTTAAGAAATTTGGTGTCAGTCCACTGTATCTCTATCTGGACTTTAAGGGCGTCATGTAAGAACGGGGCTGTGCCAGTTATCTGCCATCAAAAAGCATTAGTAGACCTGTTGTACAGATGTATGAATCTTCACATTTCAAACTTTGGCACAATAAGCGCTGGCGCAACACTATTTGATGTGCCAAAGATTGGCGTCAAAGAATCATAAAGGTGTCTAATCCTATGAATGTGGTGCGACGCCCCCAAAACATCCCTAAACTTTGGCGCATAACACTTAGAACAGCCAGACCAAGTTAAAGGTGATCTGCCTGAGCCGTCGCATTGACACTACCATGTACCTATATGTATATCCTGCAGAAGAACAGGATCATACATTCTGGTGCATTCTACACTGCCTTAAAGCGATTTAGAACTGGCCACTATGCGCCAACGTTCATACATGTCACCCCAAGTATTTAAATAGAAACACCCCAAACAGTATAAAAGACTTCCTATAGTGTTGCTGTAATGATGTCTCGGCAGGATTATCTCTTCCTTCTATTCAAGATTTCCAGGAATAAAGAGAGGATTTTTTTTTAGTTGTAGCTAGCATAGCAGTGAATGCTGCTGTGGAAGAGAAAGGGCTAGGATACAGGCTAGCATTCAGGATAACACATAAAGGCACATTTGTGCAATTGCATCAAAATTCTGGCACAGCCTGCCCTAACATCCTGGCACACATGCTCCAAAAATATGCCAAAATGTTCATGCAATTACTAATGTAAACTAAGCCAATTTCTAATTAGTATAAATGTTATGGTGAATTCCCATAGCATATAGCGGCGCATACCTGTGCACGCCACTATACATCTGCTGTTGAAAGTACACGTTGGCAAGTGCATGCTTCCAACAGCACTATGGCCCGGGCCTCCTATATTTTCCCGGCACATACTGACCTGGAAGAAGTCATGTCACTTTTTTTTTTTTTTTTTTTTTTACAGGCGCATATTTTGCACCATGAAATATGTCAGTGCATACTTCTAAAGCTCCCTGGCCCCAATATACCCTAACTTGCCCAGGCGTGTCACTTCTTCCTCCAAGCGCCCAGTAAGCATCGGGGAATATGCTGCAAAATCATAGCACTCGATGAATGCTATGAATTTACCACATTTGCAGGGTGCAGTTCGGCCACATTGCAGCGCAATTATGCCCTGCAAATACGTCATGCGAACATACCCTTAGACAAAAGTGTCCAATCAGTAACCAGACTTATCATACAGCATGAACCACCGTGATAAATCTGGTGCATTGTTAGAGCATCTAGATGACATATTAGTATTAAGAAATAGACCCTAGTGTATTTGCAAAGTCAATCAAAATTTTAGGATGATTACTTCTTAATGTAGGTTACAAAATTGTGTTTAACAATGGACAGAAACACTTCAGTACTTTACTGTATAGGTCTGATCGAAGCCATGATCTTAAAAGGCAAGTGACCGATACATAAACCTACTTGAGGTCGAAGATGATGGCGTACACTCTGAAGAATCTATCTTGACTGTAGCCCTGAAAATTAAATTTATTTTCCGTATCGACATAGTCAGGAAGGACATCCAGTAGGGTCTCAGTGATGACTTTTATCACACTCTGTTCTTCAATGAGCATCCGAGACTGTAAGAGAGCAGTTTCTTTTAAGGTTAGTGGTTAAAAAAAAAAAAAATGCCCCTCACAACACTAAGGACAAGATGTCTGAAAACTGGCGGTGCTACGTCAGTTTTTAGGTGCATTAAATAAGTGTAAAGTGCGCCATTAAGTCCGACCCTATCAAAAATCTGGGGTCAGGTATACCCTGCATAGTAAACATAATGCGCCTAAAAATTATGCGCTGTGCACTTCCATAATGAACTGCTCCTATTGAGGCGCACAGCACATCATTACAAGTGTATATGTGTTAGGCGCACTTCACATTTTACAAGTACGTGTTGGGCGCATGTCATATACTTGTAATGATTAGTTATGCGCCTCCGTGCGCCTCGATAGGGGCATTACATATTCTACCAAATAAATGTTTTGTGCGGCGATTAGCGCAAATCGCGGCACATAGCATATCAGTAGAAGCGTATGTAAAGCCCCTATCAAGGCACATCGCGCATGGAGGTGCATAGCTTATCATTACAAGTATATGAAATGCGCCCAACACATACATGTAAAATGTGAAATGCGCCCAACACATACTTGTAATGCGCCCAACACATACTTGTAATGCGCCCAACACATACTTGTAATGCGCAATGCGCCCAACACATACTTGTAATGCGCAATGCGCCCAACACATACTTGTAATGCGCAATGCGCCCAACACATACTTGTAATGCGCCCAACACATACTTGTAAAATGTGAAATGTGCCTAACACATAAAAAATTGTAATGATGTGCTATGAGCCTCAATAAGCACATTTAGTTATGGTAGCGCACAGCGCATCTTTTTTAGGCGCAGTACAACGTGTCGGTCCCGGCATATAATGTGCCTAGTTTTGGTGTACGACAGTTCATTTACATCCAAAATATGGCGTCAAAAGCGGTTTTAGCGCAATATAGACCCAAAAACTGGCTTTGGCGTGTTTTATGGCAAAGCATAGTTTTCTATACATTTCTTTCCCACTCTTCATTCTACAGTATATTTACTATATTAAAAAGTTACTTTCAAACACCCTATGAGAGAGATCAGCTCTATTAACATATTTAATGACGTGGCCTATTTCAGTTTCAATAGTCATAGCTTCTTAATTTTTCTGACAGCATACCCTTGTAAAGGCTAGTTTTCTTTATTTGCAGGTAGAACTGTATTTTTATTAACATATACATATATGTATTATTTAACTTTTTCTTTTTTGGGGGTTCGGTGAAAAAACAGCAACTCTGCCATGGTTTTTTTGGAATCTGCTTTTACGGTGTTCAATGAGCAGTACAAATAATAACCATTTTGCCCATCCTTGTAAAACTGATGGTAATACAAACATGTAGGGGTTTCGGGCATGATAAAAAAAAAAGCTATGCTTTTCACTCCAGAACCAGAATCACTAATTTATTGGCTAGTATTCCAATTCAAGCCAATACAAATTACTTCGGCTATAGTAATGGATATGACCCCTGCAGGAGCCAAACGTTGATTTTTAATTTTTTTTGTCTCATTGCACATATCTGATTGAGGTTTCTATTTATCTGCATTGTTTGACTCATTACTAAGGAGTACAGGAGTAGAATGACAGCACCTGGGGATGAACACTCGCCCAGCAGTGAGTGTGTGTGGTTACTAAGCAGGGGAAAGACTGACAGTAGCTGCCTGAGAGGAGAGGTGATGACTGAGCATGTGCGTCCAGGACTGAGCAGCTCTCGTCACTGGTCGTATCCCCTATAGACGAGCTGTACACTATGGATCACTAAGGGAGCAGCTAAAGCAAAAAAGGTGCAACATTTTTAATGATGATGACGACTGATCGAAATGTTTATGATTTCACTTGCAAGCTTCCTGCATCAATTTTACTTTTTGGCAAAACCCCTTTACATTAAGCAAAGGCTAATTTGACATGTTACAGACCCTTATGGGAAAATAACCTTTGCTCCCCTTTCTAGCTGCCCCTTCTCAGGCACTGCTGCAGCTTTGGAGACTCCCCACCAGTGATGATCCATTCATTGCTCAAAATCCCCCATCCCCATTTTTCCGACCACAACCTGCTTACCTTCTCACATTCCACCCAACCTTCTCCTCCTGTCTCATATCATAGACCCGCAGGAACTACAAGCCTCAACGTCTCACTCTCTTGACTCTTTGCACCTCTTTCCCTATCTCTCATTTAATGACCGACGCAGCACCCCTTTTACAACACACAATCATACCGCCTTTTTTACTCAGTCGTCCTCTACACAAACAGAACCCGCAAATCAACAGACAACCTGGGACACGACTCCACTAAACAAGAGGCTTTCCAGAATTGCAAACGCCTGGAAGATAATCTTGTTCCACCATGACTTTGTCATAAACATACTACATCATTTAAGTCCGCATGCCTCGCCAACAGGACTATTTCCACTCTCATATCTCCTGTTCCACAACCCAGACAATTATTCAAAACCTTCAACTTTGCTCCCACAGCACCTCTTTCCCCATCCTCCTTTCAGAGAACTTTGGCCACTCACTTCTTCGAAGATCAACCCATCAGAGAAAGGCTTAGCCGCAGTCCCACGCCTCCTTACAGTATGGCCAAAAGTTTGAGAATGACACAAATATTATAATTCACTGATCTTTGCCCTTGGTTTTATGTGGTTTGTCAGATTGTTTTTATCACATTTCAGAATTCAAGTGCAATCATATTATGATTAACAAAAGCTTTTTTGACAGTAGAATGAGTTAAAGCAGAAGTCAATTTTGCGTGTTGACCCCTTCTTCAGGACCCTTGCAATTCTCCCGGCTGCAATTTACGGACCAAACTGAAAAGAGCAGTCCATTTTGCCAACAAATGCTTGCATTTTGTCACAATTTGTTGGTTTTTGTTTGTCCACCCGTCTTGATGATTGCCACAAGTTCTCAATGGGATTAAGATTGGGAGTTTCCAGGCCATAGGACCCAAAATTTCCTGTTTGTTCCCTGAGCCATTTGTTATCACCTTTGTTTATGGCCCAAAGGGGCTCCCCTCCCCGCTGGAAAAGGCTTGTTGTCACCAAAATGCTCTTGGAGGTGGGAGAAGTATGCTCTTGGAGGACATTCTGGTCCATTCTTTATTTTGGATGTTTTTTAGGCAAGACTGTTAGAGAGCCGATTCCTTGCTGAGAAGCAACCCCAACATGAATGGTTTTGGATGCTTTACAGTGGCATTGAAAAGCTGGTGGTTTTGCTCCCTTGTCTTCCCAGGGAAAAAGCTGTTTTCCAAATGTTCCAAACATTCGGAAAGGGGATTCATCTGAGAAAATGACTTTTACCCCAGTCCTCAGCAGTCCAACTCCCTGTACCTTTGGCAGAATATCAGTCTGTCCCTGATGTTTTTTCTGGAGAGAAGTGGCTTCTTTGCTGCCTCCTTGACACCAGCCTTGCTCCATGAGTCTCCTCCTCACGTGCGTGCAGATGCACTCACACCTGCCTGCTGCCATTCCTGAGCAAGCTCTGCACTGCTGGTTAGCCCGATTCCGAAGCTGAAACACTTTTAAGAGACGGTCCTGGCGCTTGCTGGTCTTTCTTGGGCAGCCCTGGAGCCTTTTTGGCAACAATGGAACCTCTCTCCTTGAATTCCTTGATGATGCGATAGATTGTTGACTGAGGTGCAATCTTTCTAGCTGCGATACTCTTCCTGTTAGGCCAGTTTTGTGCAGTGCAATGATGACTGCACATGTTTCTTAGAGATAACCATGGTTAACAGAAGAGAAACAATGATGCCAAGAACCAGCCTCCTTTTTAAAGTGCCCAGTGGTGTGATTCTTACTTAATCATGACAGATTGATCTCCAGCCCTGTCCTCATCAACACCCACACCTGTGTTAATGAGAGCAATCACTGAAAACGATGTTAGCTGGCCCTTTTTTAAGGCAGGCTGCAAGAAGGGGGAAAATGTTTTTGGGGAAAAAGTTCTTTTCTAGGCAACTATTGATTTTTGCAATTAATTGCTGTTAAGGATATTTTTTTATAACACTGGGAATGAAAATTTGGCCATTTTAAAGCCTGAGATGACTTTGTAAAAATTAAAACATTGTATCATTCCAAAATTTTTGGCCAACTGTACTCTTTGCAAACGTCTTCCCCCAAATGTTTCCCCCACTGCACTCACGACAACCTTTCCCCTCTTACTGTCCAAATCCAACCTCATCCCTTTGTAGCTTTGATCCACTGCCATCCACTCTCATCCCGATATTGCTTCTATCATCGCCAGCCTCACCTTCTCTTCAAGCTTATCGCTACCTTGTCATCATCCTTCCGCCTTTAACGATGCTACTACACCAATCCTCAAAAACATCTCTGACCCTCTCTGTCCAACTGTCGCCCATCTCACGCTCCCTTTTGCTTCCAACTCCTCGAGCAGCAGTTTTATCTTCAGCTGTCCTCCACCTTCCAAACTCTCTTCTTGACCCACTACAATCAGTTGCGACCACCAACTCTACCAAAACCCGCCCTACAAAGTCACCATTGGACCTAGTATTTGCTAAGGCCATGCATACTCTGTGTCTCCTCCTCTAGACCTGTCCTCTGCCTTTGACACTGATCGACCATTCCCCTCCTGCTACAAAGTCCTTTTCCTTCCTATCATTGGATGGGATAAACACAGACTTGGCCCTTCCTGGATCTCCTCGTACTCTACTGACGGTACGTTCAGCGTCTGCATATTTCTTCGAACATCCCCCGGCCACTTCCTGTTGAGTGTCCTCAAGGGTCATCCTGGGTCCTTTACTCTTCTCCTTTACACTCTTCGCCTCGGTCCTTCATCCATCCACACGGCTTTCACTACGCACCTTTGGCTTTCTGTGAGCTTTGCACAGCTCTGGATCACGCAATGGAAGGTGCTTTGTTCAGCTACCTGAGACAGAGCAGAAGTCAGTACAAACGTTGCATGGCTTCCGTGGGTTTATTCTCTCAGAACACAAACAGATGCAAACATGCCAGCAACAACAAAACAAATACTTGCTCGTCTGAGCGCTCACTAACAATGCGTAGTCCCTCACTACCACCTTTTGGTCCTACACTGCTTCCCCAGTGAACCCCTCCACCCAGAAGGTAACGGAGGTACATGCGACCCATCAGCTACCTGCTGACCTTTCTAAGCAGTAAAACCCGGAGTGGACCATGGGAGTACCACCCCCCTCTCTTGCTTACTCCCCCAATGAAAGCCTGACCAGGATGCTGGTAGCCGTCTTAACAAATAACATAGGTCGACAGGTTTGTACTGTCGCATCTGAATTATATCAACGCCTGTCACGTCCACCAATGGCTCCTCTTATCTTGGTGCATGCGATCCCTTGGACTCCCAGACATATGTCCGAACCTGCTGGGATATATACTTGCCTGGTAAACGACCTCACTGCTCCATCACATGACGAACCCACCTTACATCTCTGGCCAGATTAACCTCTCTCTCTCCCGTTCCAGACGTCGTTCTTTTTCCTCCTTCTCATCACGTCTCCTAAACCTAAACCCTTACCTCTGCCTGCCGCCTCCAACTGAAAAATATCTCTCGCATCTGTTCGTTCCTCAACTTCGACTCTACAAAAATGCTGGTCCATGCCCTTGTCATCTCCTGCCTAGACTACTGCAACATCCTTCTCTGTGGCCTCCCGTCTAGCACTCGTGCTCCCCTTCAAACAATTCTCAACTCTGCTGCCCGTCTTATCCACCTCTCTCCTCGCTACTCCTCTGCCTCTCCCCTCTGTCAATCTCTTCACTGGCTCCCGTTTGCCAGCGAATTCATTTCAAGTTGCTAACCCTGACCTACAAGGCTCTCCATGACCTCTCCCCTCCATTACATCTCTGCCTTAATCTCCAGATACCTCCCTTCACGCAATCTCCGCTCCTCTCAGGACCTTCTTCTCTGTTCTCCTCTTATCAGCTCCTCACACAACCGTCTCCAAGACTTCTCTCGTGCTTCCCCCACACTCTGGAACTCACTGCCCCAACACATCAGACTCTCCTCCACTTTCACCAGCTTCAAAACCAATCTGAAAACCCATTTCTTCAGGCTTGCCTATAACCTACAATAACCCTGCTGCCACTACACCCTCCACAAACATGTCTGCCCCTCTCCTCCTGTCTTTCCGCCTCCTTGTAGATTGTAAGCCCTCGCAGGCAGGGTCCTCTCTCCCTCTGTCATGCCAATTGTCATTCATCACTTATTGTACTCGTTTGACTTATGTTATGTATGTAACCCCCTCGATTGTACTGGGTCCTGTAACTACTGGCGCTTTAAAATAAATAATAATATTAATTTGCTCATATTACTGTACGCCTTTTCTAAACTCAGTGGTCAGGTGTTAGCAGGGTGGGGGAGGGGGGGCAACATCTGTTCATGAATAAGCTGGACTCCTCTCTGGCAGAACAGGCTGGAAACTGACAGATTCAAGCATTAGATAGTCTGAAACTGCAGCATCTTACAGAATAATGGGCACAGCGCTGGAAACAGCAGGTCTGACACTAGCTTGTGCTGCCCTCAGCAAGGGGGGCATAACCTATGCGACAGGTTCCCTTTAAGCAGCCAGTGAAGAACACCAAAGCTCTGGTGCTGCTTAAATAGGCACAGAGAGAACAGTAGGTAGTTCAAAGCAGTAGATAATTTGCCAAAAATTAACATAAAAAACACACACCTAATTTGACATGTAACCCAGCACATCCCATATAAAAGGTATACTGCATGGTCTTCAACGCATTACGTATCAAGCGGTCTACCACAATATGTAAAAATGGGCCGATAGCCGAATGTGCCTACATACCAGGGTGGGAACAGTGAACACTTGCACTGAAATTGCCGTGACCGAGATGTTCCTGTCTCGCTCATCATTCATGTACTCCTTTTGAACTTTCTTATAGCACTAAAAAGACAGAAAGAAGAAAAGGTTTGAACCAAGGAAACACAAACAGAAAGTTCACATGAGCAAAACATGTAGAGCAGACCTTGTGGACAATTACCATAGAGATGTGAGCATTCAAAGGAGTCCAACAAGTCACAGTGTCACCCAATTTTGCCATTTACGAGGATAGCTCTTCTGTTATCAATACTTGTACCATGCAACAGGATATGTCCAAGGTTTTGAGTCATGAAGAGTACATAGCGGCAGCCCAGTGGCTGAGTGGTTAGCACTGCTGCCTTGAAGCACTACATTAAAACTCAACCAAGGGCAAATTAGCCAACAGTCTAGTGTCTGCCTGTCTTTGTAGGTTTCCTCCCACGACCCAAAAACATACATATAGTTACATAGTTTGTAAGGCCGAAAAAAGACAGACGTCCATCCAGTTCAGCCTATTTTGCTAAAGTTAACAAAGAAACCTGAACACATCCATTAGGCCATATATCTAGTATATCAAAAATACTAAACGGGTAATGTCACTCAAAATTCAACAATACACAAAAGAAAAAAAGGACTTAAATACCCAAAATATGAAAAATACAAACTTTATTGATGAATATGTATAAACTATAAACAAAAAAATATATAGATATATAATAAGAACACATAGGCCATGTTCACACGGCTTAAAATGGGACGTATTTCAGTCCGTAATTAACCAGCCGGAGTTTTGGCCCAAAAATTTCGGCTGGAATACGTCCCAGTCATTACGGTAATCCAAAAGTTCTCATAGAGAGCTATGGATTACGTCTCCTCTCCCCGCTCGGCGAATACGCCGAGAGGGGAGATAAGTGACGTGAATTACCAGCGGCGTGTACGCCCGACTGGTAATGCAAGTCTATGGGCCGGCGAGGTGCCAAGATCTTAATGTACTGGTATCATACCCCTTCCCTACTGCATAAGCTTAAACCTGAAATTCCGGACTGTTGCTGGAGATGTGGGGACCTGGGAGCGACTTTACAACATATATTCTGGGACTGCAGATTAATAAAACACTTTGGCGACAGGTCCAGTCTATGGTGCTGGACATTAAATCAGGTTTGGGTTCCTCTCACAGCGAGCACTTTCCTTCTTAATTTTTCCCTATGCCCCATTAGGACGTAAGAAGGGTAGACTTTTTTCTATATGTGGTAAACAGCCGCCAAATGCCTGATTGCAAAATTTTGGAAGCAAACCTCTATTCCTACCAGGCATGATGTGTGTCTCCGCTTACAGGAAGTGAGGCGTATGGAATACCTCACTGCCTTGTCTAATGACCAACTGGACCCTTTTGACCACATATGGAAACCGTGGATGTTTATTTTTGTTCTTCAAGACTTGTAAATGTACTACAGATATGGTGGATTGCAGGTATAAATCAGGAAGCTCTCTTGCCCTTTATGTGTCCTGTCTTATGTCTTCCCCCGGTCCTGACCGTTGACTATGTGTATAATTGTTTTATTTGTTTAAAGGGCTGTCAGTTGCACTTCCTTAGGAGCTTACTAAGACGGCTCTCAAGCCTCGTATCTTATAACAGCAGTTATAGCATATATTTGGGAAATTTATATGCGTTGTGCGGTACACGGCTACTGTTATTACACTGTTATTGCAGCTTGTGTATTGTTGTTATTAGCCCTGCGTGGCTTTATGGTTGTAAAAACTCATAAAAAATTTACAATTTAAAAAAAAATAAAAAATCTAGGCAGTCCTTGGTAAACTGCACAAATCCACAGCACAAACACCCATCATTCATTTAGGGCTTGTTGCAACATAAGGTGGTGTACACAGTGTGTTTGCGCGGTGTACATCATGGCGTAATTGCACTGCAATGCGCCTGAAGTATGCCCCGCAAATATGCGTATTCCCTGGCGCGTACTGGTAAAAAGTAATATAGGGAGCAAGTTGTTTTTTTTTTCCCCTTAGCATAACAAACCAGATGTTGGAAGAATTAGGCTTTTACATAGTTTCAGCCTCTGGATGAAAACAAGAAAGATTTTATACACTTGCAGATTTTTTTTTAAAACTCAAAAAT
Source organism: Phyllomedusa bahiana (assembly GCA_025379985.1). NCBI lineage: Eukaryota > Metazoa > Chordata > Amphibia > Anura > Hylidae > Phyllomedusa > Phyllomedusa bahiana. The sequence continues at coordinate 78,249 of JAODAL010017096.1, forward strand.
TTGGGGAAAAACAATTTGGTTGGGTTTTTTTTTTCAAGTGACACTTAAACACACATAAACCATTTTCCGAACGGATAATATGCAATAAAAATATTTCATATTTACTATCCATTACCTTCACAAACTCAACAGCAAACAATTTCTTGTACTCCATCTCCATGAAGAAACTACTGAAGATCATATCAGAAAAGGACTTTTTCCCGAAGCCCCAAATCAAGGAAAGGGGCAAATTAACAGGAAAGTTACATTTTAAGGGGGTGTTTCCCCCCACTGGCTCGATGACATTTCAACCCCAAGAGTAGTAAGAGTTGTGAGCAACCGGCTCTCCATTAAAGGGAATGTGTCATCAAAAAGTTTGGTAGACCGTTGTTTGTTACCAGATTTTTGCCCTTGTGGTTTTTACCTGAATTTTGGCCCAAGAGAGAGCAAATTTTTGAAGTTGGAAACAAGAGGGATTTTAAAGGGTTTGGGGTTTTTTACAGGGACCCGGGAGGGAAAATTTTTGACTGGGA